>PPNT02000065.1:0-61956 GCA_003708285.2 Petasospora xylosilytica | reverse complement strand
ACTATCTTCACTCCCTACTTTTCATTCAGCACGTTATATCAAACTGATTTATAGACCAGAGAACAGAATGAATGTACACATATAAAAAAAAAAAAAAAAAAAAAAAAAATCGGCGCGTTGCCCTATTCTAAATTTGAGTTTGAGCAACCTTCAGCATTGATCAGGCTGCGCTTCCCGAGCGAATCCGCGAATTAAAAAGCAAAAGTTCTGGTGGTTCCGAGTTCGATCCCCGCCGGAGGTCAAATGATAGTTTTAATGCGTATTTGATTGGGCCGTGGTCTCAGAGACCTCAGTCCTCAGTCTTTCATAACCTATAACCTATACTAGCGGATGTAGGAGGTGTCAAGCTTTCCACTATCTGCAAAACTTTCTTGAACTGATAGGAATGTCGTGGGTGGCGTCTATTTTGAGGCAACACGGAACTCAGAAGTCAGAAGTCGTGTAATTGACAGGGCCACGCTTCATGGGCTCGCTCGGTTGAGCTTCTGCTTCATAGCATTTCAAATAATCCGCGGATGAGAAAAGGGAATGGTTCGATTATTATGCAGAGTGCAGAATGCAGAGTTGCACTTCGCTACCAAACTTCAAAGGCATAGTGCTAAGATTTAATTAGCTTATAGCGCGCCGAGCTATAGTAGTGGGTAGTAGTTTGGCCGCGCCTTGTCAGCCCCCGATGTCGCGCATATTGAGCCATTTCCAGCATCTGAAATGCATTTTAAATACACTAAAGCTGTTCCAGAAGGCCTAAAAACTCTCAATCCTTCTGAACGAAGGTCACAGTTTTGTAAAATCTAAATTAATTGAAAGAATTCGAACTTTTTTTTGTAAATTCAGGTCTTTATGTTTGATTGAACTGGTCATTTTGAAAGGTTGACACTGCCTTTCTGGAGATCCACTAGTAATTTTTTGATATATTAACAAAACTACATGGCTCAGACTCCTCTGATATCATAGCCACAAGAAACAATGAGTTTAGATCCAGAAAACGGAATGATCATATATCAATTATACCAAACATTTTGCGAGAAATTAGCTGAACAGAACGTTCATCAGTCGATTCAGCAGGCTTCAGCCGATCTTCGCGCTTGAAAAAATTAAGTAGCGCACACACCAGTGACCACCCGCACGTCCCTTCTTTCTCAAACCAAACGACCTACTATAGGCATCAATTGACAAAGAGGCCGGCTGCATTCATCATGGTTCCTCAGATAATCCACTCGAAGCTCGTTCACTCGGATGACCACACCACAATCGCGATCAGAGCCGCTGTGGTGGGCCTTGTCGCATACAGAGCTCTGAAGAACAAGTCCTTGACACCAACAGGCATTGCAGCAGCCGTGCTCACAGGCATCATCCACTCATTACCACAGACGAACCTATACTTGATTCTCCTCATGGTGTTCTTCCTCACATCCTCCAAAGCCACACACTACAAGGAGGAGATCAAGGCAAAGAAGACCAAGACAACAACAGATGGAAAGGACGCCACCTTCCACTCACAGCGCACATACGTTCAAGTTCTCTGCAACTCTGGTATTGCATCTCTCCTGATTTTGGGCTCTTTGTTTACCACTGATTACGAGCTCAGTACAATGGCTCATGCTGGAATCATCACACAGTATTGCGCTGTGATGGCCGATACGTGGTCCTCAGAGTTTGGAATCCTTTCCGAGTCCACGCCATTTTTGCTCACCACTTTTGAGACAGTGCCTGCTGGAACTAATGGTGGTGTTACAAAACTTGGACTGACAGCCGGCTTCGTTGGATCTGCATTACTGGCTGGAATCTCTGCGTCGTTCTTTGACACGTATCAGGTCTGGAACTTCGTCTTCTTCACCATCATGGGATTCATTGGAACCATCGCGGATTCTATCATGGGCACGTTCCTCCAACAGTCATATGTTGACACCAAGGACGGACTTGTTGTGGAGGCTTTGGGTGGAGAGTACGTGGATCAGGGATACCTCTGGGAGAACAAGGACCACTTGAAGATCGTCACTGGCCAGAATATCTTGAGTAACAACGATATTAACTTCTTCATGGCTGCACAGACTACCTTGTTGGGTATGGGTTTGTACATCTACATCTTTGGCTGAATGAATCCAGCCATTGCTCATGACTTGGCTACGAATAACACTTGCTGAATGATTTGCTACTGGAATCACGTAGTATTTAATTCAAGCTTTTGGTGGTCTAGATCCAAAGATATCAGTGCCGACTCTGACGTATGATGTACCCTGGTTGATGGCCTCAATGTAATCGGCACTCATTCCCATGGATAACTCGAGATCGGTGCCGTACTCCTTATCAACCTCTGTCTTGAGGTCGTACAGCGTCTTGAACTCCGGGTTCTCGCCCTCAGAGTGGGACTTCTCGAAGGAGCCAATGGTCATCAGACCCAGAAGCTGAACATTCTTGGCCTCTGTTGTGAGGTACTTGACAATCTCGGTGAGAGTCTTTGCGTCCTCTGGCATGATACCGGACTTCTGTGGCTCCCTTGAGGTGTTGATCTGGAGAAACACGTTGATCTTGCCGCCATGGCCCTCTCTTGTGTCATTCAACTTTTTGGCCTTCTTCAAGGAGTCAATTGTTTGGACTGCATACAAGTTCTCGATCCCTGTAGAGAGATCTTTGCACTTATTTGTTTGCAGACCACCAATGAAGTGCCATCTGATATCCTTTGGGAGAACAGCAGCCTTACCGATGAGCTCCTGGACGTAGTTTTCACCAAAGTCACGCACACCATGGTCATAGAGGGCCATGACATCAGATGCTGGCTTGAGCTTGGAGACAGCGAGAAGTCTCACTGGGTGTGTGAAGCTGGAAGGACGAGTCTTCTCTGTTGTCTGGACATCGTTGAGGACACGAGAGTAGTTGGCGATAAGCTCTGCCTGTCTTTCGGCGGTGTATGGTTCAAGCGACATTGTGGGGACTCTGAGAAGACGTGTGCTGACTGTAGGGGTGCGACGGAAAAGGCGTGATGCCATAAGAGACAATGGCTGGGGATAATGGAAGGAAGGCATGTTCTGGAAGTTTAGGCTATCGGCCGAACCGAAAATAGGCGAATCCGGTGATGTTCGGGTGTACTGGCTGCTTATGTCATCAGGGTCCGATAAGTCAGAAGACGGGTTAATGGCTTCAGGGCTACAGGGGAGCTTTGGATCTCTGAGAAAAAGGTGTTATATCAATTAAGATCTTCCTTTCAGAGATATGGCCTCCTCAAATCATCAAAACTCCCCGCCCAAGTGCCACACAGGGTCTCGTGCGGTTGTTGCGGCGAGCAACTCAGCTGCCCGAACCGGATCGCCAAATTTCACTTCTCCTAGAAGAAGGACCACGACACCAGTTTCAACTTCGCCTCTCCACCGCTCGAGCACCACACAAAGACACCGCACAATGTCTGCCCCAGTGACGCCTCTCGGAGACCTCAACCCGGACTACGTGTTGCTCGTGGACTTCCCGCAGTCTGAGGCCGGTGCTGCCACCCAGGAGGCCCAGGACAACTTCTCCAGACTTGTGGAGCAGCTCTCCAAGTTTGGCTTCTACACACAGGTCAGACCAGCTGACAATGCCCAGATCCTTGTCTTTACTAAGCTGGACGACGCACAGCTTCTCACATACCTCAAGAGCGAGGGTATGAAGGAGTACCTCTACGGTGTGCGTGGGGAGATTGACTCTGATGAAGGCATCATCCACAACCTCAATCAGACGGCAAGACTCAACGCTGTTCATGCTCTTCTCACTAATCCAGCTCACGAGGGAGGTGCTGGTATCACCACTGGATCCAAGGACTGGGACTTTGTTAAGAAGATCACCCCGATCTGGGACTACGACGACAACAAGCGCCTGCTCAAGTCCTTCATCAAGCCATCTTTCGATTATCTCGACATTGAGAAAATCAGAGTCATTGCTGGTGAAAAGATTGCACTCTACTTTGCATTTGCCCGCTTCTACTTCTTTGCTTTGACCATTCCAGCCGCAATTGGTCTCGTGTCGCATGTTCTCTTCAAGAGATACTCTCTCATCTACACCGTGCTCAACACTCTCTGGGCCATTGTCTTCCTCGCTGCTTGGAGCAAGAAGCAAAAAACGTATTCATTGAAGTGGGGCACCGCTGGTGCCTCCAAGGTTGAAGTCAGGAGAACCGAGTTTGTCGGAGAATCTACTGAGACAGACCCAGCTACTGGCGGGTCCATCCCATACTTCTCTCCTGTCAAGCGCTCTGCTAGACAGTTGTCATTCATTCCAATTGCCCTTGTTGCCATTGGCGTCCTCGTTTCCTACCAGGTTGGCTGCTTCTTCATTGAGATATTCCTGACTGAGATCTACCAGGGATCCGGCAAGACCATTCTTGGACTCGTTCCAACTGTTCTCATTGTTGGTGTTGTTCCAATCATCACCAGCTTCTATGAGAAGGTTGTCAACAAGGCCCTTGCTTACGAGAACCACGAGTACCAGTCCTCCTACGACCGCTCCAAGACTCAGAAGATGTACGTGTACAACTTCCTCTCCGCCTACGTCCCACTCTTCATCACCGTGTTCTTCTACCTCCCATTCGGCCACTCTTTCAACTCATACGTGCCAACCATCTCCGCCTTCTCCTCCAAGTACAACATTCCAGTCGTGCACGAGAAGTACCAGATCAATAATGACAGACTTGTGAACCAGTTTGGCTACTTCACACTCACAGCCCAGATTGTCGGTGTGCTTATGGAGAACGTTGTGCCAGTCGTTCTTCGTCTCGTCAAGGAGAAGATGGGTGAATCCAAGGCAGTTGCAAAGCACTTGGACTCCCCGGAGGAGGCTGCCTTTTTGAGCAATGTCCGCCAGCAGATTGCAATGCCTGAGTTTGACGTGGATGCCGAGTACCGTGAGCTTGTCATGCAGTTCGGTTACTTGGTGCTCTTTGGCCCAGTCTGGTCATTGGCTCCTATTGTCTCCCTCATATTCAACTGGATTGAGATCAGAGGCGATGCTGAGAAGCTCTTGTTTGAATGCACTCGTCCTGTTCCAAGACAGGCCGAGTCTTGCAAGCCATGGGACACACACATGAGCATCCTCACTTGGATTGGATCCTTCACAGGTCCTCTTGTCACTGTCATGTACAGACGCCACTCAGAGGTTCTTGCTTCCGAGTCTTACTCCTTCTCAACCTCTCCAATTGCTACTTCAGGATGGAAGCTTGCTGCTGTTGCTCTTGTTGCTGAGAATGTCTCTCTTGGTGCCAACTTTGCTATCAAGTCCTTGTTTGACAGTGCGATGTCCACTGAGGAGAAGGAGCACAACCAGAAGGAACTCTTGATGCGCCGGTCTTATGTTTCTGCCTACGCCAAGGATGCGACAGTCAAGCGTGAGAAGAGTATCGAGATTGACCCAACAACATCTACTTGGAAGCAGTTTTCAAGCTCTAACGTGATCAAGGCTGCCGTTGGCTTCCCAGCTCTCTTGGCCGCTGCAAAGGCCGCCAGTTCCAAGTCCAAGGAGTCCGCTGAGACATCGGCTGCATCCTCTGCTCCAGTTGAGACCGTTCCATCTTCTTCCACAGGATTTGAGAAACACTCTGCTACTGAGGACTCTGAGATCCGTTCCACCGCTGCATCGAAGTCTGCCCCAAAGACCACTGAGACACCATCTGAGACTCGTGATGTTCCAATCACCCAGAACAGTACTTCCTCATCTTCTTCTCCATACAACAATGGTTCTTCTGCTACATCTGCTGCTGTTGTTGGCGGTGGTATTGCTGCTGGTATTGCCTCTGCTGTTGGCGTCAAGTCTGAGGAGGTTGGCACTCCATCCATTGCTCCATCTGACGTTTCTGCGTCTTCTGCTCCATCTGTTGTCCCATCTGACAAGGCTGCCATTGGTGTTCCAGTCCCATCATCTGCTGAATCCACTAACGATACTCCAAAGAAGAAGAAGGGACTCTTCGGTTTCGGAAAAAAGGACATCACATCTATTGGTAAGGCTGCAAAGACTGATGCTGCCAAGGCTGCTCCAGAGTTGAAGAATGTTGCTCAGGATGTCGCCAAGGGTGACTTCACTTCCGCTAAGACTGCTGCTGCTGACATTAAGGCCAACCCAGACGCTTTTGTTGGAAACACTAAGCAGGCCATCACTGGTGCCAAGTCTGAGTCTTCTGAGACAACTATTCCTCCAACTTCTGCCTCTGCTTCTGTCCCATCTGCTCCTTCAACATCCGCCTCTACTTCTGCTCCAAACACTTCTGAGTCTCATTCAGGCCTCGGTGCTGCTGCTGGGATCGGTGCTGCTGTTGGTGCTGGTGCCGCTGCTGTTGGTCTTGGGTCTTCTTCCCGCCCATCCACGAACGAATCCACTGCTTCGAGATCCAAGTCCATGTTCGGCAAGTTTGGCAAGAAGAGAGAGTCCAAGGTCTACGACGACTCTGCTGATGCTCCGGCTGCTTCTGCTGGTTCTTTGTCTGCCGGAGGTGCTATCACTGGTCTCTCCGGTTCTGCTGGCTCCGGTGTTCCATCTACTCCAACTCATGACGAGTCTCTCTCCTCTGAGACATCTACTCCATCCAAGTCTTCAAAAGGTTTGTTCGGTTTCCACAAGAAGGACCTCACTTCAATTGCAAAGGCTGCAAAGGCTGATGTCACAAAGTTGACTCCAGATGCTAAGAAGATTGCTGTTGATTTGAAGAACGGTGATTTCTCTTCTACAAAGAAGTTTGCTTCCGATGTCAAGGCCCACCCAGACCAATACTTCGGCAACACAGAGAAGGCTTACGAGGAGGCCAAGGCTGCTCAGACCACTAATGGATCTGCCACTGGTGCTGAGTCTGCTGTCCACTCTTCTGCTTCTGGTGCTGTTGGGAAACCATCTTCTGCTTCTGCTTCTGCTCCTGCTCCATCGTCTTCCCAGGTTACTGAGAGTACAGCTTCCACTTCGGCTCCATCTTCAGGTATCACAGGCTCTCTTGCTGGTGTTGGTGCCGCTGTTGGTGCTGCTGCTGCTGCCGTCGGTGCTACTGCTGCCTCAGCCACATCTGCTGTTACTGGATCCGCTTCTACTGCCTCTGGTACTACACCAGCTTCTTCCGATGCTACTTCTGCGCCAACTGAGTCCACCATTGACACGTCCAAGGTTGAGCACGCTTCTGCAGGGTCTGTTCCTGAGACTGCCCCATCTATCAAGGTGACTTCTGACGAGTTGGACACTTCGAAGGCTGAGTCCAATGGTGCTGGTATTGCCTCTACTCTTGGTCTTGGTTCTGTCGCTGCCGCTGTTGGCTTGACTAGTGAGCGTGCGTCTACTCCATCCTCCTCTGGCTCCGTCAGCTTGGCTGGGGCTACTCTCCCACCAGATTTTGAGAAGAGAGCAGCATCCAAGAGAAACTCTCCATCTGCTTCTGTCTCTGCTGCTACATTATCTCCATCCTCTGACTCTGCTCACATTGCTTCTTCCTCTGCTCCTGCTCCAGTCGCTGCTGTTTCTTCCTCTCAGACACCACCTTTGTCTACTCCACAGAAACAGACCCTGGATCCAAAGGCCGGAACACCACCGGCATCTTCTTCTTCAAACACCGGATATATTGCTGGAGCCACTGCTGCTGTTACTGCTGCTGGTGCCGGTATTGCTTCAAAGCTATCTTCCAACGGCGAGGGATCAAACTTGACACAGGGCTCCTACATGGACACAGCCAAGCAATATGCTGAGAAGGGCTCATCCACACTCAACGACTATGTACAGCTGGCTGCCGACAAAGTTGATGACTATGCCAAGAAGAGCGACAACGAGTACTTAACCAAGGGAAACCAGTACGTCCAGAAGCTCGCTGATGACCTTGACGACTACACACAAAAGCAGGAGAACAGTGCTGGTGCCGCTGCCGTGAAGCCATCAAGAACAGGTGCCGTCGAGACTCCATCTACACCAAAGCAGGATACCTCTGCCACATCGGAGGGTGCTGTTGAGAACACGAACCCATTCAGTGGTGAAACTGGTGTTGTCGCCTCCTCTGGTGCCGTCATGAACCACGAGAGTCTTGGTGAGACACTTGCTCCACCAAAGCCATTGGGAAACAGTGACGTGCAGTCTCAGCATTCTAGCACATCATCTTCTCCAAGAAAGAAGAAGGGATTGTTCTCCAAAATTAAAGAAAAGGTCCAGTCGCCACACACAACCCCAAGGAAGCACTGATATCATGAACCATGGTTGAGACGTCCTGGACTTTCGTTTGTTTGTTTATCCTTGCATTCATTCTGTTGTTTCGACTACATTCAGCGATTTGTAACTTTATACTTGTGTTTTACATTTTACCAGCTACAGCTATTATTACAACTTAAGTACGTAGCCAATTACACTAATAAATAGAGCTTCTGATCACAACTTGATGACATCCACTCTTGCTCTCTTCCAGATATCATGCAAGAACATGTCGTCCTCACCCTCAACTTTTGTCATCTCCTCAGTAATTGGCCTTGGGATGCTTATGTTCACAAAGGAACCTCTGCTTCTGAATTTCATGACGGATCCTGGGTTGATCACCAGAACGTTCTTCACGATCTTGGCAAAGAAGTTGAGCTCTGAAGGGAGAATGAGAATGTCTGGAATGATCTCGCTGAACTCTGTGAGACCAAGGTATGGTGTGTCCAAGTTGGAGGCTGGCAAGATTTCTGTGACGGCTTCTTCACCATTCATGGTCTTCTTCTCTCTTGAAGATCCAGGGAACAAAGGATAGAATCTTCTCTGTTGGATAACGTGTTCTGAGATTCTCTCGAATCTATTCTGGTTCACGAAATCACCCTTGGTGACGTCCTTCAGATCCTTGAAGATATCATTGTTCGAGACACCAATGTTGACTTCATTCAGCTGGAACATGGATGGATTTGGGAAGCACTTAAAGTTCTTGGTCAAATCCAACTGCTTTCTGTCAAGTGAGTCCTGTGGATAAGCGGCATGCTTTGTCGTGGCATCTTTCAGAGATGGGATGATGATCACTTGTGTGGTCTGGTTGATCTTTCTCAAAATTGGACTCACACAGCACTTGAAAACCTCCGTCAAAGTCTTTGGCTTGACAACTTTTCCTTCAAGCTCAACCTCAAGGTCTAGACCCTTGGAAATCATTGGATGTGTAATGTCGACAAATGGGCCAAACATGATCACAACATGAGGCTTGTACTCATCATTCATCTTTCGTACAAGTTCTTCCAGCGCCTGGTATGTGAAGTCCTCAATAGAGGTATATGGACCATTTGTGATCATGACCTTCATACCATCGTATCCTTCAAGCTCTGTCTTTGGTGTGACTGGTGCCCCAAGGTATGGCGTCTCCACGATCTCATCCACTTTGAAAACATCACCACTTGGGTTCTTTCCCTTCAAACAAACAATCTGGCCAGGGAAGAGCGCGTACTTCTCTATATGGGAAAGATCAAGAGAGACACGCTTACCAATACCTCCCAATCTAGAGGTCTCAAGTGCCAAACTCTGTTCGTTGAGTACATCTGTGTCTTTGTACTGTGGGTTATCTGGGACGATTCTTCCAGCAGCAACGATTTGGTTCTGTGACTGGACTGATGGGTTGCCAAAGTCCGCTTCTGGGATCTGATAGTGGGCCTGCACAATCTGAGCCACTGAATCAATCTGCTCGTCAAGAACATCACCAGCTTCGAGAAGCTTTTGACGCATGGTTCTGAAGGAGTACTTCTTTGGATCAAAGTTGGCCATCACCTTGACGTTGTTGGTCATGCTGTCGAAGTATACTTCGGGACGGGTACCATTGATGGACTCGACAGTGGAGTATGGTTGGCGTGCACTTGGTGAGGCTGTTGTAGCGCTGAGTGGTGTTGCGGCCAGTGGTGTTGCGGCCAGTGGTGTTGCGGCCAGTGGTGTTGACGCGCTTGTGGAGACGCTTGGAGTAGCGAACTTGGACGATGGTGAGGCGTCGTTATTGAGAGGGGACATCTTGTGCTCAGAAGGAGAAACCAGTTTCCGTGACGATGGTGTATCAAGCTTCTTTTTCTTGAGTAGTGGAGTCTGGAAAGGAGACGCGTTTCCAAAGTTGACAATCTTTCTAGCCTTGATAGTAGACGGGACATTGGCTCTGTCTCTCTTCTTCTCAAGCTTGTCCTGGATGTACTGCTGAAGAGCGAGGAACTTCTCTGAGGAGTAGTCAACTTTGGCACCATCGTACTTGGAGAATATGAAGGATTCCCAGTTGATGTAGACATCCTCCACAGACATGGTGAAGATCTTCATGATCTGTTCAAGCGCCTGGATAAGGCCAGGCTCGTTGACCGAGGGGCCAAACTTGGAGACAATTTTGTCCTGGTGTGTTGTAGTCATCTCTGCTATGACCAGGAGTTCCCCAAACAACTGTTCTCGTGTGGAATGGCAGTATTGAACAGAACAAACGCGTGGAGGGGACGCGTCATTCTCTGTTTTCAGTCCGGAACTTCACGCGCGCCCTCGGGACTTTCTTAAAGTCGTGGCCGCTACCATAAATTTGAGCTTCGACTTTCTACTCCACTTTCCGGGAGCTTTAACAATCATTCGACAGCAACACCGTTAACAGCACAGGAAGATCTCCGTATAACAAAGATTATGGTGAGTACATCTGGTACTACAGCCCACATCTGCTCAGCAATGCTAACAAATCATACAGAGTGGAGGCAAATTCCCATATCCAAAAGTGAGTCGCACTCCAACCCCACCTCCGACTACAACGTCCAACATTCATACAGAACCCATGATACTAACAACTATAACAGCATGTCTGGACACCAACAGGTTCGTATTTTGATGTCATGCAGTAATATTCCCCCTGAATAAGTACTAACTCCCGATACAGGTGGCTGGTGGTTCACACCAAAGAACTACAAGAGTAACCTGATGGTGATTGGTAGCTCAGCAGCACTCTTCGCCTTTGGCGTCTTCAAAATTTGTCAGACTATCCAGTATAACCCACAGACTGAAGTTGAGGAGAGTGTCATTGACAAATGGAATGCTGCTGCTGGAAAGGGCATCCTCAAGGAGTAATGTTGCTCAGGCTCTACAAGCCGCCTCGCCAGAAGTCTCTATTTATTGCATTGAGTCCATTCTTCGTGCACCATATTTATTATGCAGGCAACCTGTCTCTATTTATTGATTATTTATTACTACGACTATTACAAGTACTATGAAATAGAATGTATTGTGAATAAATATCTCAACTTGTGAGATCTGATAGAGCAACCTCATAGAAGACCACCCATATCTGGTTATGCTGTAGTAGGAGACACGCTTGAACAAATATTCATGATCAAGACATTGTCCATTCACCTTCTCAAACTCTCCATGTTGTGTGCGTCGTAGTCGGCAGCACTGCTCATTATCATTGTGTATCGTGTGTGCTGTCCCGAAGACCGAAGCGAAATAAAAAGAAACCAAAACCCATCAAAACCGTGTGAATATCAATCAAATTAGAAAGCACCGGATCTCTTCAACTGGACACCGATGGCAATGAATGGGATGGCAAAGGCGAGGCCGAAGAAGGAGAAGTGGAGGACGGCGAATGGGATCTTTCTGTTGTGGACCTTGAATGGGATGTTGGAGTAGATACCCTCCTGGAAGTGTGGGCCGGCGGCTCTGGCGGTGGAGGAGAAGGCTCTCTTAGCAGTGGCTCTGGTGACCTGTCTAGCGAACATTGTGAGTGGTATCGGTGGTGTTCCTAGTGCTCATGCTCTTGTTGACTGTGAGCTCACTTTGTAAATTTTCCGTACTCGAGCGATCGCGATGCCAAAGGTTACGCGATCGTCCGGATTGGGCCAGGCGCAATAGTTAAGGAAGTTACCCTACCGCGAGCGCCGATTAAGCACGCGCTGATTGGCTGGGAGGTCACGTGCGCGGCCTCTGACAGTCCCAGCTCTCTCGAAAAAAAAGGCCATCACCGCTTCACACACAACGGCGGGCACAGGCTCGAGACGAAGCCACGCACACACAATGATCGCTCCAATCACCGGTACCCTCAAGAAGAAGATCGCCGTCGACGTCTCTGTCGGCTTCGCCCTCGGCATGGGCTTCGCCTCCTACTGGTGGTGGGGATTCCACAAGCCTTCTGTCCAGAAGAGAGAGGACTACTACGCTTCCCTCGCCAAGCAGCAGGCTGACGAGGAGTAAATCCACACACATTCACATCTGATTTTGAAGAAGGAGGGAGAACTGTTTTGCCCAATCCGGCAGAAACGATTTCATGAACATCTATGGGAGTGGAGGATACGTTACTCAAAGAGACACAATACCTGAACGAGTCATACAACACATACAAACACAACACACCTCTCTGGCCTCCTCATTTTGCAAATGAGCAGGTACAGTCTATTGCATTTTCTCGGTTTCACACTTTTTTTTATTCACTTTGTCATTTTGCTTTGTTGCTGGCGTCCTGCATTCGATACGCTCCCATGTTTGTTGATGGAGGAGGCTATTTGATATTTATACATCACGCTCTTAATGGAACACCAACTACAAAAGGTTTTTGAACTGTGGTCATTGGGACCTCTGTAGGACTTGTATATCCGAGATCTCTGAATCAATTAAGCAGACGATGACCTAGATCCCCACAACAACAAGATCGAACCACTTCTTCATGGCGTTCATGCGAGGAGCTGTCAAAAGTGAATGTGCCAATAGCAATGACACCCGGACATCTCGGTGCTGGCCCTGCATCACAGCCTTCGCTCTCTTTTCTCCACCTTTTTGCAATTGGTACTGACACAGATCCACAAACCTCATCGAATTTCATTACATACATGTCACTTGAGCGACTACTGGACGCCCTGGGTGATCACAACAAGGCCCTCATTATTGATCGAGCGCTATCGTCTTCCATCAATGCCCTCATACCATTCTCACGGCTCAAACAACAAGCAAACATCCAGAGCGTGTTCTGGTTCCAAGATCAGTTAAACGTGACCTTGGAAACACCTATCACTATTCTTCTGAGGTCCGAGCTGAGCAATGTGCTGGTCCTGCAGAATCGTGTGAAGGAGATCCAGGCACTCAATCCAGATGTACAGATCGACCTCGTCGTTACTGATGACTACGCCAGGAGCTTCAAGCAAGAGCTAGAGAGACTCGGAATCATCGGAGATATCTCAACTGTGTCCTCTTGGAAACTATATTTGATGAGAGATGACGTTTTGTCATTGCATTTGAAGGAGTTTGAAAGTCTTTATCTCTACAAAACACCAAATTCGGCATTCAAGTTGGCGTCCCTCCTCAATGACTACATGAAGCTACATCCTGAGCTGAGAGTCACCAAGGTTTTGAGCAAGGGTCTTAATTCGGGAAAGTTCGTTCAGATATTCAAAGATCTTCGGGAGAATGACATCAGTCAGATGAGCATGCAAGAAAAGAAGGAGTTCCTCAAGATTGACCAGGGACTCTATGAGCAACTGTCTTCTGGTAAGCAGTGTGATTTGCTTGTCTTTGAGAGAAACTTGGATTTCTTGAGTGTGCTGCTCCAGCAACTGAGCTACTCTGGTATCATTGATGAGGTCTCCGGAATCGACATCAACACTACCGAGCTTGATGGTGAGACCGTGTATCTCTCAGTTGATGGGGAATCAGAGTCCATCTACGACAAGCTCAAGTTCATGAACTTTGGAATGGCATGTGACTACCTCAACAGTGAGGCAAAATCATTGCAATCCCAGTATGATGTCCTCGTGAAAAGGGTGGAGGTCTCAGCCAACCTCATTGGAGAATTGCAACAACTTGAATTCTTGAAGAAAGAAGTGAGCACACACACAAAAGTCAGTGAGGCCATTCTGAGCAATCTTGGAATTAATGAGCACTCAAAGTTCAATGAAATTCTTGAATTCCAACAAGATATCATCCTCCAGAACGTCAGCTACTCACAGACAATCACCAAGATGCTTGATCTCATCTACGAACTCACGCCCGTCAATGACATTCTACGCCTCATCAGCATCACGTCAATTGTCTTCTCTGGTCTCCGAGAGAAGGACTTCCAAAACTTATCCAACGAAATCATTGAGTCATACGGAATTAAGTACCTTCTGGCCTTGCAAAACATGCTCAAGATCGGAATCATCTCAATCAGGGGCGACCCAGCAGTCATCAAGTCCTTTTCCTCTCTCAACTCCTCACTCAACCTGATTCCATCAGGCAGTACTACAGATGACAAACTCGGAGAACTAATGTGCTATAGGGGCTATGTCCCACTTATGGCGCGTGTGCTGGAGAAGACCCTCAAGCCAAAGTCCAGAGCTTCATGGAAGGATGTCGACATGACTTCGATTCTCGGGAAGACGCTTGATGAACAGCTGGCAAAGGAGCCACCGGCTGGTGGTGCAGTACTCCAGGATAATTCGACTGTCTTTGTTGTCATGATTGGGGGTGTCACGCACTCGGAGGTTGCAGCGGTGCGCTGCTTTGAGGAGCAGTTTGAGAAGAAGTATGGCATCAAGAAGAGAATCATCATCGTGTCTGATGGTTACGTCAACTCAAAGGAACTGCTCAAGTCGGCCAGTAAGAATTGAACCTTATATCTGCATCACGAGAAACTCATTCACTGTAGTATAGTGGTTTGTTCATTGTGAGCGGGGAGACGTAAAACTAAAATCTAGAGAGAGTCTGTTCCCGCGAAACACGTTAACTGTTTGTTTACTTTTCGTTGGAGCGGCGGCAATCCACACGATGAACACCGAGCAGGCACAAGGTGAGTGAGCCATGGAGAAAGAGACTGAAGAGGAGTTCAAGAGCATTTTACATCCTTCCATTGAAGAGCTCGATATCTTCTTGGACGGCGACTGGCGCGATCGTCCGGCGTCGATGTGGGCAGTGAAGTCCTCAGGCACGCTCCAGGCCAAGATTGAGCGATTCCGCAGAGACAACGCACACAGGCGGCCTGGATTCCTCTCAAAGACAGATGAGGTCCCATATCACGCGATTGTCAGCTTTGCTAACATTGCCTATGGGTACAACGGCTGGTCAACGGAAGTCGTGGAGTCCAAGGTTGTTCTTGAGTCAGAGGAAAGCGAGAGATACTCTGTTACCATCGAGACGACCGTCCGTGTCACGCTCAAGGATGGCACGTATCATGAAGCTTCTGGGAAGGGACTCAGTCAGAATCTTCCACACAGACATATGGCTTATAGCAAAGCGAAGAAAGAGTCCGTCACTGCTGCAACGAAGAGATGTATCCAGGGCTTTGGCGACTTGGTGCTTGATCACGAAAGCAAGATCAAGAAGGGTTACTACAAGGGCGGCATGTTCGAGGCTTGATACCAAACGCTACAAGATGATGACTATTATGATGCAAATTAATGATTAATGACGTGATAAATAATGGATCGGTTCAGTAGTCAAGAACGCTCAGCTTTGGGAACTCGGGAACAGTTGGAACAGGAATCTCTGGAACGTAGTACACCTCACCATTCTCATCAATACGTTCACGGTCCTTCTCACTGATATTGTAGATCTCTGGAACATTCTCCTTCAAATCATGAAGTAGCTCCACAAAGGTCTTCTGGATCTGGTACGCTTGTTCTCTCTTTGATCTTCTCAACAATCCTTCAACAAGACGAACAGCCTCCAACTTTGTCTGATCAAGTCTGTCAAGCATACGACCAACCGACTGCACAAGGTATTCCTCTTCATAGATGGTTCCCTTCTTACCTCTTGCTTTCTTTCTCTCCTCACGACGCTTGTTCTTCTGGGTCTTTCTGGAAGCACCAGTTCTGGCAGTACCAGCAGTCTTTCCCGTGTAACGAGTGAAGAAGGACTCCTTCGTCGAGGTCTCGGATGGAGCAACGGAAACATTATCCGCCATGTCGTTGTCCTGTTCAGTCTGACCAAAGAATGCGTATGGGTCTTGCTCCTTCTTCTCTCTCAACTCTCTTAAACGCCTCAACTGCGAACTCAACTGGCCCTTACAGTCAGCAAGCAACTCTGCCACTGTTCCGAAACCGTCTCCAAGTGCTGGATCAACAACCTCCTCAATGAGTTCCGGTTTCTTCTCTGCCTGACAGACAAGAATGGCATCAGCGTAGCAATAAGAGCGACAGAACAGACTCACACTGTCGAAGATGTATCCACGACGTTGTTGTACCTCAGCAGCCTCGGCATACTTGTGAGCATCGGTCAATGCGGCAACAAGTCTGTCAGCAGTATCCTCACTGAGATTGGAGAAGTCACCTTGGTAAGTGATGGCCAATGCCTCTTTCCAGCGCTGTCCAAGGACATATGCCTCCAATGCCTCTCCCAACTTCCCAAGAAGCTCATATGTGACACCAGCCTCGGAGTACAGCTGCTTGGATCCAAGATGCTTGGAATACAACTCCATGATGACATCCTGCTTCTCGTGCTCGTACTTGAAGATTCCAAGAGCGTTCTGGTACAGCTCATAGTCCACGACGTAGTCGACGAACTCCTCGCTGAGCGTCTTCGAGTCCTTCTCGATCTCAGCCAGGTGTAGCAAGGCCTTGTCATGCTTCTTCAAGTGGGTATCAATCTCGAACTGACGTCTGAGTGGAGACAGTTCATGCAAGTGCTGGAGGAACGGCAAATACTCCTTTGGATCCATCTGTGACTGTTGAGCAATGGCAAGAGTGAGACGAACATCATAGATCCCCAAAGCCGTCTTGTAGAGAAAGTTGACGTCCTGGAGGAAGCAGAGGTGGATCACTGATTTCTCAGACTGGGAGGCATCATCCAAAGATGAGATGAGCTTGAGAGCAGCCTCCAAGTTCGCTGGTTTCTCGCAGGCGTAGGCAGTGATGATGGTCTGGAGGTACTTGGCCTTGTAAGGTGGAGTCATAAGAACTTCAAGAATGGCTTCACAGATTCTGTTGATCTTCGACTCGGATGGCGTGGTATTCTTGTTGTCCTTCTTCTTGATCGTCATGTTCTGGGTAGCCTTGACAAGCTCATCCAGCTCAGCATCTGAGTTGGTTTCTCTGTACTTCGTCTGTGTGACATCCTCCTCATGGAGACAGGAGACAAACAAGTCCAAATATTCAATTCTCTCGATCTGTTGGACGAACAGCTCAATATTGGCATAGAACACCTCGGGGTTGTAGTCATGAAGGATGTCCAAGTCAATTCTGTGGGTGCGACAAAGCAAAAATGCAGCTTTAAACTCCTTGGAGGCGATGTTCTTTCTCACCTCTCCAAGCACCATGATTCTTGGGTTGACAGTCTCCAAATTTCCTCTTGGGGCCTGGAGAATCACTGAAGCCTTAGTAGGCATGACGTTCACGAGCAAGGAGCCTCGCTCAATGGCCCTGATACGTTCATCCGAGACAACATCTGTGGATTCAACAAGAGGTTTGAAAGACGTTGCGTTGAGGTGGATAAATCTGAGCGTGTGTTGTGCTGTAGTGATGATGAGATGCTGTTCTGTAACCTTGAGAGATGTGATTGCAGAGCCAATTTGAGAATCATTGCAGAAGAGCTTTCCGTTTGATGTGATTCCAAATGCAAATGTGTTGTTGGTCTTCTTCTCATCTGCCCAAGCAGACTCAAACTCGTACTCTTCCACCTCCTCACCATTGTCAATTGTAACAACTTCGTAGTCACAACAGAGCTGTGGGAACTTGTTGAGTTGTGTAAGTGTGTAGTCTTCTTCCTGGATCTCCTCGTTGAACTTCTTCTCGAGGGCGTGGATTCCACCATCGATCGTCTCCACGCAGACCTGTGACCAGTCAGCTGAAGGCTTGACCAAGACAATCTTCCTTGGTGAATCAATGACGGAGACAATATACGGCTCGCTGATTGTTGAAATGTCCAGAATCACAAGACGAGAGATTCCCGCATCGCTGTCAAGAAGAACGGCAATGACGTCATCGCCGGCAAAGGAGATCTGTCTCATCTTCTCACCATCAGTAGCGAACTCCATTCGACTCACACTGGCCATCACCTCTGGATGCTCTCCACTTCTCATCGTACTGAGGTCCTTGGATGCAATGACAATACCGTTGTGCGTAAGGACCGCATAGTGTTCGTTGGATCGGCTCACACAGGCATCAAGTATGTTTCCAAGATCAACATCCAACTCTCTGAAGGCCATTGGTGGTGGGACATTGGCCACGGCCATTGGTGTGATGTTCAGCGTGTGACCATCGACGACGAGGTTCATACCGACGTCAAGAGGTGCAAGTGTGGGACCAGTGGTGGTTTTGTATGCGAAGTCCATGATTTCAAGCCCCGTTCTTGTTCCAACCAAAAGAGTAAGCGGCTTCTCTGGGTGCCATTTCGTGAAGACAACAGAGTTGGATGGGAATGTCAGCTCCTGCTTGAGATACCAATGGTAGTTCTTGGATGTCCAGATGTAGACGGAGTCTCGAGAGTGCACAGCCAGCGCCTCGTTGTTCGAGTTCCAGCACAGAGAGTCAATTCTGGTGTCGAGTGGGATACGTGATGAGAACTCTCCGTGACGGAGACCATTTCTCTCAAAGAAGACAATGTCAAGAGATGGCTCTGCTTCATCAAAGTCGTCCTCAATTCTTGGATGTGTGTTTCTCTGAACTGAGGTGATGAGTGGGCCCCAAGCAAGATGGTTCTCCAACCAGTCAACTGGCTCTGAGACACTCTCAAGGACACCTTCTCTCGTAAACACTCTGATCATTCTTCTCCGAACATCATGGATAGTATCGATTGTTGAGATGGCAAATGTCTCGCAATCCTTTCTCCAGGAGATCTCGACCTTGTGAGAGTCAAATTCAGATAGCTCTCCGAGCGGGACGTATGTGGGCATGGTTGGATCTCTCTTGTTGACATCTCTTTCCAGGTCCAGTCCCTTGATCATTTCACGTTCAAGTTGCTTGGCACCCTTTCCTCTGAACTGTGTCTCCTTAGATCCCCAGCCGACATCAACATGATTGGAGAGTTGCGAGTCTTCAACGGAGAGCTTGACCTCGTTGATAGAGTCAAAATCTCTACTCAGCACAACGACATTGCACTCCTCTGTGACAAGAACAAGAGTTTCTTCATCATGACTCCATGAAGCGGCTGAAATACCACAGTCAATGGATCCCACTACCTCAACGATGGCTTCGGTCTCGCCGTATGTATCATAAGTTGCCGTGATGAGGTCTCCGTTGGAGAAGATCCACACAAGCATCTGGCTGTCTGCAAAGTGGCTGAAACTCAATAGAATTCCCTCATTATGTGGGAAGGAGGCCAAGATGCTGGTCTCTCCGGTCCTGGAGAACTGCTGTGCCTCATACACGCCAAACTCTCCAGGTCCGAGAGCCATTGTGAGGGAGTCATTGACGGCGTCAAAGACCGCCGAGATTAGCGGCAAGTCAGGTGCTGATTGTGATGTAGCACCAATGCGACCTCTGTTGAGGCAAACGACGTTTCGCATGGTGCACTTTGAGAGTGGAAGAGGGGTTCCAGGCTATGTTTGCTGACGATTGTTGATTGTTGATGTTAAGCCTTTACCAAAATTTTTAGCCGGATTTCTGGACGGGGCAACATCCGATGCGATGAGCTCCGGCATTTCGGCAGTTTATGCTCCTCAGCGTTTAATTGAAAGGTAGTAATCGAGAAAACTTCTGAGTGATAACTCTCTGAACTATAGAGGGATCAATATGTTAAGTCTTCAACCAGATCGTCCTAGACATGTTGAGGTGCAAGCCGAGATTGGATCATCAAAGTGGCATCTCCTTCGGAAGCCGGGAAGCCAGGCGTCGTCCCATTTTCCGTAAGATATGCCTAAAGCTTTCTAAATTTGACAGCTTGCAGATGAAGTCGAGAGTGGATATCTTAAAAGGATCAAAAGATGCTTCTTTTTTTCATCGTGCGGAACGATGGCTTCTTGATGACCAAAGCTCCTTCGTCTTCTTTCTTTCGCGGCCTGGACCTCTCGGGATCATCCGGCGTTTTGGCCAACGAGCACATCACCAACGCGTCAACAGAAACACTAAATACCCACCACAACAAAGTCCATTGAGCTTGTGAAGGCGGAATAAAGGACTGCTGAGATCAACTGAGCTACTGGCAATTTTCTGCAGTTAGCGCGCTGTTTTTTGACCCTCAAATCACCACAAGGAACACCTCCTTCAACATCAACAAGTCGCAGCCACACACACAGTCACGATGGAGCTCATCTCCGGGCTCATGAACCAGCAGAAGACTCAGTCTGCGGAGGAGATCATTCCCACACTCTGTGACCGTCTTGCCCATGCCCGTCTTGCCTCAGACAAGCGTGCCGCCATTCTCACCATCAAAGGCTTTGCACGCCAGTACCGAGAACTTGTCATCGCCAACGGCCTACGAGCGCTGATCTCTACACTGAGAGAGTTCACTGAGGATACTGAAATAATAAAGGCATGTCTGGAAACCATACTTGTTCTCTTCATCAGGGGTGAAGGCGAGGAGGATCAGACGAGGTCTTGGATCTCCCACCAGTCCAGAACTCAGAATGGAAAGTACCCATCGCCAATTCTCCTCAAGGAGGATGGCACCACAATTGATCAATTCTCTATGTGGATTGCCGATGAGGTTACTCAAAGTGAGGATAACATTGCCGTCATCGTCTCACTCTTGGAGAACACTGACTTCTATGTGAGGTTATACACGCTCCAGCTTCTTGAGGCGCTTGTGTCAACACGTCCCAACAAAACTAAGGACTCACTTCTGAATGCCCCTCTCGGTATCCCAATTCTCATCACTACTTTGGAAGATGTCCATGATCCAGTGAGAAATGAGGCTGTGCTCCTGCTCATGGCTGTTGCCAATGACAATTTCAACATCCAGAAGCTGGTCGCTTTCGAGAACACATTTGACAAGCTCTTCGAGATCATCCATGAAGAAGGCGACATCAGAGGTAGTATCGTTGTTCAAGACTGTTTGACGCTGGTGTCTAACCTCCTGAAGTACAATGTCTCGAATCAGAAGC
Organism: Petasospora xylosilytica; assembly: GCA_003708285.2. Classification (NCBI taxonomy): domain Eukaryota; kingdom Fungi; phylum Ascomycota; class Saccharomycetes; order Phaffomycetales; family Wickerhamomycetaceae; genus Petasospora; species Petasospora xylosilytica. The sequence continues at coordinate 41,081 of PPNT02000065.1, read as the reverse complement.
TCTTCCTTGAGACCAACTGCCTACCGAAGCTTGCATTCTTGATCTCTGAGCCACTTGGTGAAGAAGAAATTCTATGGAACGATCAACGACTTCTCAACATTGAGATTGCTCTGGAGATTGTCAGCTTATTCGTACTGGAAGGTAACGAGTCAACTAAAGACAATCAGGATCGACTCTTCAACGCCGAGATCTTCTTCTTGGTTCTCCGTCTTGCATTCTCTCCAACCACACCAAACTCACTCAGACCTACGGCGCTTCGAACCGTCGCGGAGTTGCTGGCAGGAAACTCCAAGATCCAACAGGAGTTTAGTGCATTTGACGTGCCATACATTGATCCAAGTCTTCCAAAGCAACTCCAACGTTTTAAAGACCCAGTTCCAGTCGTCATTGCCTTGCTGAACTGGTGCCTCTTTGTGAATTCAGTCCATGTCTTTGATATCCGAGTTGCTGCTGCATACCTTCTACGTGCATACTTTCAGGATAACGAAGAGATCAAGCGCACATTCATTGAAGAGCAGATCTCAGACTTCTACAACGATGGCGAGGATGTTGAGCGTGAAGAGAATGGCGACTTGGAAGAGACACCAAAGACAAATGGGTCTTCGGATCCCAAGACTCCTGTCAGAAGCGACACGGATGGCAGCAGTGTTCCAACTCCAACAACCAATGGCACAGTTTCTTCTCTTGAGATGAAGGAAACTCCATTTGGCAACATCTTCCATGCGTTGCTGGAGTATGACCCAGAGATCAAGCTGAACCCGTACAAGATCTGGTTCTCTTCGGCCATTGTCATCTATCTCATCCATGACAGTGACGATCTCAAGAATCTTGTTCGTGGCGTCCACGCAGGTGATGAAGAGGCAGGCGAAGAATTCATCACTGCAATCCAGGCCATGTCCGGTCTGCTCGTCGCTACCCTCTCGACACAGGACCAGCGTATTCCAATCGGATATGTGATGCTCTTGATTGTTCTTCTGTATGAGGACTTTGAATGTGTTGATGACTTCTTGGGTGATTCTTCAAATGTCAAGTCTCTGCTCCAATACTTGGCCCAGCCATCTTCTGAGAGTGGTCTTGTCCATGGTCTTGTTGCTGTTCTGATGGGTATTGCATTTGAGTTTTCGAGCAAGGACTCGCCTTTGTCTCGTGTTGAGCTTCATTCACTCATCACCAAGATAGTTGGAAAAGACAGTTATGGTTTTAAGATCTTGCAATTCAAGGAAAACACATTCTTTGCAAACTTTGACGAGGAGAGCATCTTGGATCCATCGAGAGATGATACTGGTCTGCCTGAAGTTTTCTTGGACCCAATTGTGGTGTCATTGATCAAGGGAAACTACTACAGAATCAAGAACACGCTCAACCAAGACCCAACTCTGGAGTCCAACGGCAGAATCTCGTATGAGAAATTTGAAGAGTTGCAAGAGCACTACCAAGATCTCAAGAAGACTTATCAGGAGTATCAGGAGAGTGCCAAGTCGACACAGAAGGAGATCACTGACAATCTCGAGTCCACGAGTGCTCAATTGAAGGACACTTCTGAGTCATTTGAGAAGACCAAGGTGGAACTCGAAGAGCTGAAGGTGAAGCATGCTCAACTTGAGGCTCAGTTCAAGGAGACATCCACAGCATTGGACAACTTGGAGAAGCTTCACACTGACCTTTCTGAATCGTCTAACCAACAGTCCAGAGAACTCACGTCTACTTCTGAGCTCCTCACTTCCAAGGACACAGAGATCTCTTCGTTGACTCAGAAGCTCAAACAGATCCAGGAGCTCAAGGAGAGACATGAGCAGGGCATCAACAAGATGAGTCGTGAACTGTTCCAGCTAACGAAGGAGAAGGAAGAGCTTGAGAAGAAGGTGAAAAAACTTGAGAAGGAAGCACAGGCCAATGTCAAGAAACAAGAGAAGTTGGAGCAGTCACTCAAGCAGAAGGATGCTGAGATCACAACATTGAAGTCGAAGCTCGCCGAGGCCACCAAGAGCCTTCAAGCCTCAGAGGCTTCGAAGACTTCTCTTCAGGCTTCGTTGGACAAGTCTAACACCAAGATCGGTGAGTCCGAGTCCTTGATTAAGCAGATGACTGAGAAGTTGAGATCTATCGCTGGTACTTGCAATGAGCTGGAAAGTGTCAAGGCCACCTTGGAGGAACAGCTTGCTTCACTAACGGCTTCTTCCGCCCAACAGATTGAAGCATACAAGTCCAGTGTGTCAGAGCTGGAAACGACCAACAAAGATCTCCGGGCTCTCACTGACAAGTTGAGCTCTGACAACACCAAACTTGAGGCCGCTTTGTCATCATCCAATGAAGAGCACATTGCTGCTACCTCATCCCTGAAGTCTGAGAATGAAGATTTGAAGAAATCGATTGATTCCGTCAAGGCTGAGCTCGAGGCCAGCAAGCAGCTCTGTGCCAAGCATGAAAGCCAGATCAGATACCTCAATGCTCAGGTCAAGGCAACCAAGGATGAGTTGAATGGTTTGAAGGAATCACATGCAATCGCTGTTCAGGAAACAGCTGACTCTCACAACAGAAGTCTGGTTGCTGTTCAGAAAGAGCTCACCACACACAAAGAGAACCACAAGACTGTTCTTGCTGATTTGAAGGCCAAGCTGAGTGAAATTGAAAGCATCAAGGAAGCCACTTCGAAGGAGTTGGACCTCAACAAGAAAGACCTCTGCAAACACAAGAAGGATCTTGAGGAGAAGCATGCCAAGCTGACCGATGTCAACAAACAGCTGGATGACAAGCATTCTGAGCTTGAAGAGTTGAGATCTGCCAAGGACTCTCTGGAGAGTAAGCTCTATGATGCCAACAAGGACTCCAAGCGCAAGCTCAGTGAGCTACAGTACAAGGTTGATCAGTTGACAAAGACAAAGTCGACACTTGAGACAGAACTGGATGACTTGGCTGCAGAGTACGAGGGCAAAGAGTCTGAGTCCAAGAAGGAGATCGCCACATTGACTGAGAAGATCAAGTCTGTTGAAGAAGAAAAGAAGTCTTTGACTTCTACTTTGGAAATGATCTCTGAGAGAATCCAAGCCAAGGATATGGAGTCTGAGTCTTTGTCTGTCAAGTTGAAGTCGAAGGTTTCAGAGATTGAGGAGTTGAAAAAGGAGGTTGAGAAGTTGACTTCTGAGAAGAAAACCGTGGAGGATTCTTTGGAGTCATCGAAGAAAGAAGCCGGCACACACCAGTCGACTATTGCTACGTTGAAGGATGAGTTAGAAGCAGCCAATGAGAAGCTTGAGAAGAGCCTGAGCTCGGTGAAGTCCACCCAACAACGTCTTGAGGACCAGAAGAAGGCACATTCAGAAAAAGCCTGCTCGCTCGAGAAAGAGATCAAGACATTGAAGGAGTCCATTGAGAAGAAAAACACTGAGTTTGAGAAAGAACGCTCTCTTTTGAGTGAGAACTCCAGTTCAACAACCAAGGAATACTCAGAGAAGGTGACCAAACTCGAGGAAGAGCTACAGGCACTTCAGACATCTACTGGTTCCAAGATTGACTTGCTTGAGAAAGAAAAGGGCTCTTTGGAGGAATCTTCTTCCGAACTTCGTTCGAAGGTTGAGTCACTCACTGCTGATCTGAAGTCAAGAGATTCCAAGGTCTCCGAGCTGAAGGCCACTATCAAGAACTTGGAGGACAGAGTGAGAGAACTTCAAGACAAGCTCGACCAAGCTACAAAGAATGCTTCGAAGGCTGAATCACTCGAAAAGGATTTGAAAGAGGCTGGTGTGAAGTACAAGAAGCTTGAAGATGATCTCAAGGTCAAGGAGAAAGAAATCAAGGACACGCAGAAAAAACTTGAGACCTCACTTGGTGCTATTGAGAAGCTTGAAAGAGATGTCGAACGTCACAAAAAGGAGTTGAGTGATGAGTCTGCTGGTTCTGAGAAGGCGAGAGGAGCACTCGAGGCCAAGTTGAGTGGGTTGGAAGCTCAGCTGTCGTCAATGAAGTCACAAAAGGAGAGCTGTGAGGCTGAACTGGGAGCTTTGAAAGCAAAGAGTGGGGAGGACTCTAACAAGGCACAGGGTGAATCAGAAGCTTTGAACAAGAAGATCACAGCTCTCGAAGCGCAGAGCAAAGCACACTCTGCAGAGCTGTCTGCCATTTCGGACGAGAAGTCCAAACTTTTGGGTGACCTGGACCTCAAGCAGAAGGACTTGGATAAACTGAACGATGACATCAAGGCGAAGGAACAGCTTATTGATGAACTCAAGACACAGAAGGCTGATCTGAACTCCGAAGTTGAAGCCCTCAAGACCAAGAACTCTACACTTGAGGAGCATATTGCTGCTGACGAAAAGGCCAATGAAGAGACTAGCACGCTACAGGAAGAGAACAAGAAACTCAAGGAGGAACTCGAAAAGCTCAAGACGAGTACTGTCGCAAAGTCCGAACTTGATGACCTGATGCTGGTTCTTGATGATATTGATGAGAAGAAGAAGAAGTACAAGGGTCTGGTGAAATCTTTGGGCGGTGATGTGTCCAGTGATGAAGATGATGACGACGATGATGATGATGATGAAGACGATGAAGACGATGATGAAGATGACGATTAAGAGGAAGAAAGATACATGATTGTCTTACATAAGAGTCGTGATGTTACACCAATGATTACATGTATCGATAGTACAATTAAAACTGGTATACAACGTTAAAAGCAAACTGTAAAACAACAAACACGATCTGTCTTGAACTCATTCCCTGGCGCGAGGGTCCTTGATTCTGTGAATCTGCACGACCTTTGGATCCAACTCGGCAATCTGGCCAATATCCTGTGGGGTAATAAAGATAGTCTGGGCCTTTGGCTCAGATGAAAGCTTGTTCAACATGAGTCTCATACCAATCTTTCTGTTAATCTGGTCCATGAACACATCAAACTCATCCAAACCTTTGATACGGGAGCGCATTGGCTTCCAAGTTGCCAAAAGCAAAGCAATCTGAGAGAAGGATTTCTCACCACCAGAAAGAGAATCGACATGTCTTGGCTTCTTGTCATTCTTGGTACTGACCAACATCTTGAGCTTGTTCTTCTTGAAGTCAAATTCCAAGTTACCACTGAAGTTTCTGAAACGCAAGGAGTCCTTGAAGTCCAAGTCGGCGGAAACACAAGTGGTATCCCTGGACATACGGAAGGCCTGCAATCTCTTGTCACAGGATGTCTCAAGGAGGACCTTACTGTTCTTGGCCTCGGTGAACTGGTGGAATGCCTCACTGTACTTCTTTCTGGCCATGGCGTCCTCATTGATAATCTCATCTGGTGACTTACCCAGCAGCTGGTCAGCTTCTTGAACCTTTCTGGTGATGTCTTCAATCTTGCGCTTCAACTCTTCTGGGCTTCTGATTCTAACCCCTGCAGCTTCCTCTCTTGTGCACAACTTCTCACCTTCCTCTCGTGCCTCTTCAGCCTTCCGCTCCCATGCTGGAAGGTTTCTCAAGGACATCTCCAACTCCTTCATTCTCTTCTCCTTGTTTTTGATAAAGTGGGTCTTACGACTGATCTTGGACTGAATGTCACTCTCAAGCTCCACCAACTTACCACCAACAACGTCAATAACAGAACTCTGTCCCTTGGCACGATCCCTGATGTCAGCAAGAATGGCGTTCAAATGTGCAGCATACTCATCAGCCTTGTTGAACTCGTCCTGCAAAGCAGGGAGAGATTCCTGGTAGATCGCCAACTGACGCTGAGCAGAATCCTGCTCCTCGGTCAAAGCATCCAACTTGGCAGTGTCAGTAGCGTCCTGGAGCTTCTTCTGGAGTTGGTATTTCTCAGACTTTGCACGGCGCAATTCGGCCTCCTTGACTTTGATTTGACTGTTGAAGCCCTCCTTCTCCCGTCTCTGTTGGTCCGAGAGGGCGGTCTTCTCTCTGTGCACCCTTGCCATCTGTTCATTCAACTCACGAACTTGCTGTTCCTCGTTACTGGTGTCATTGGCAGTAGCCTTCGTACGGATTCTGGAAAACTCATTGTAGAAGATTGGATTCGTGAGGAAACCACCGTTTCTGTTGATGCTGAGGTTGAAACCTGATGATCTGTCGTTCAAACAGATGATAGTGTTGACATTGCGAGCACCAGATTCAAGAAGGCATTGAGCTTCACCTCTGTCACGATGGAGAACCGTGGCCTCAACATGTTTGATATCAACCACAGCATACATAACCTCCTCATTGTCAAACTCCAATGCATCAAACAAGGTGCTATGCTCTCTGTCTGGGAAGCCCTGGTCGAAGTTGAAACGTTCTGGTGGTCTGATGATAATGTTGGCACGACAATTGTGCTTTCTGAGAAGTTGGTCAAGTCTGCGGTAATCACTCTGGTTGTGAACGAGGAAATTGCTCATCAATGAACCAAACTCGGCATCAATAACGTGAGCAAATTGTTCGAAACCTTGCTTGAGGAAGATGTGTTGTCCAATAGGTCCAATGACGCCACTTTGCCATTTCTGTCTGCTCATATCACGAACAACACTTTTGACTGACGAGTGGTAGTGGTAAAGCGGGTCTGGAGCCGATGACTTCTTTGCCTGACCAATATACTGCTGAAGTCTGCCAATCATACTTCTGTACTCGTCGGACTCTGCCTGGAGCTGTTGGAACTTGCCAGCGTAGTCATCACCGATCGAAGCAACCTGGTCCTTAAGCTGTGTCACCTCCTGGGTCAAGGCCATTTCCTTGGAGCCCAAATCCTCGTACTGCTGCTCCAAAACTTCTCTGGATCCACCACTCTTGCGTCTGACGTTCTCGGTCTCTCTGTTGACTTCCTTCTCCAACTCAGTGAGTCTTGCCTCATACTCATCAATCTGTGCAGCAACTTCCTGCAACTTGCGTCCAATCTTTTCAAATTGAGATGTAGCAGATCTCGCCTGTGCTTTCTGTTGCGAGTGCTCCTCTTTGATCAGATTCAACTCATCTGTGAGAGCTCTCTTCTTACCCTCGTACTGCTTCTTGAGATCTTCAACGGCGGCAATCTCGTTATCAATGTCCTGTATACGAGCATCCAAACCTTCAAGAACCTCCTGGTGCTCCTCTCTGGTCACACGTTGCTGCTCCAGTGTTTCAACTGCAGTCTCGTACTCCATCCAGAAGTACTTACCATGGAGAATGGCCTGTTTCTCACGGAGGTCGTTGGAGTCTTTGAGCTTTTCATGGAGCTTCTTAGCTTCTCTGGCCTCTTCTCTGAGCTCAAGAACATCATCCTTCATTCTCATAAGTCTGGCATCCATCTGATCAATGGTCTGTTTGGTCTTCAACAAGTTGGCAAGCATCTCCTCCATCAAAGTACCTCTCATGAAGAACTTGAATTTCTGCTCGTCACTTGATGCTGTCAAGAAGGATCTGGCCATATCCTGGGACAAGAAACACATTGGGTTGCTGACTGCAATGTTGAAGTAATCCAAGATGGCTTCCAAGTCCGACTTCTTGCTTGACACTTTGCGGCCTGTCTCGGACTTCAAAGAGTATGGGAAACTGGTGGCATCTCTTCTCAAGACTCTGGAAATGTGAATCTCCTTTCCGTACTTGCCTGGCTCAAAAGCTTCGTCACCATCGTTGGCAAGGACAACACAGACTTCGGCAACGTTGGTACCCTCCTTGATTAAATCACGAAGGGAAGAGCCTCTGTTGGTCTCAGTGGCCTTGGCACCAAGGCAGATAGAGATGGCAGTCAAGACAGAAGACTTACCAGAACCGTTGTGACCGATGATGAAGTTCAATCTTGGGCCGAAGTCGAGCTCGAAGTTGGCGTGACACATGAAGTTCTTCAAAGTGACGCGCTTGATAACACCAGAGACCTTCATGTTTGCGATGAAATCAGAGTCAAGAGTGGCCTTGGCAGCTTGGGTCATCCTGGCATGCTGGCGCTTGATCTTCTTGTGGGAGCCAGCACTTTGTGTCAAGAACTCGTTGTAGTCCACCGCTTGCTGTGTGTTTGGTTAGTGTTGCTCTTCGCAGCGTGGGCGGTACGCGTTACGGGACGCGTCGCGGGGAGCACTTACTGTCTGTGGCATATCGTCGAGAGCAGAGTCATCGTAGAGGTCCTCCACGGACTCCTCGGCGGGACGGCGGCGGTTGTTGGACTCCTCTTCCACTGTCATTATCCGGCTCTTCTGGTGGGACTGTGAGGTTGTACTGGGAGGGAATATCGTGGTGGCGGCTCTTTGAATTTACGCGTCTGTTCTTCTGTTGACGTTCCGAGACGCCGCGAAAAAAATGAGTTCGCGATTTCGCGGAGATTCGCGAAGGCCCAGAGCTCGCAACCGCTCTCGGCCGAAGTGAGTTTTGCCGAAACAGTATCATGATCGTGTGGACATCGGCCCTCGGAGACGTGGAAAGTGGTTCCTTGCTGGAGACGCAAGAGCCCCACTCACACGAGTCATGTTACGCCTTCTACGACAGAACACAAGCAGGAGACCACATGCTCCTCCTCAGCTGAAGCAGCGCCATTTTAACACCACAGCACGGGCTTTGGCTGCTCTCGATCAAACTTCACCCACACATCTCGACAAGAAATGGTCAACTAAATGGAGATCCATGGCCCCAGATGGCGGGCTCTATCCCCTTTCGAAGCAAGACGTTTCATCGAAAGACAAGAAATACATCCTCTCAATGTTTCCATACCCATCGGGAATCCTTCATATGGGCCATCTCAGAGTGTACACCATCAGTGATGCCATCTCTCGATTCCACAGAGCCCGTGGCACAAGTGTCATCCATCCCATGGGCTGGGATGCCTTTGGTTTACCAGCTGAAAACGCAGCAGTGGAGAGAGGAGTGAATCCAGGCATTTGGACAAGGCAGAACATTGCAAAGATGAAAGAGCAGATGCAAATGATGCTGGCGGATTTCGACTGGGACAGAGAAGTCACGACATGCAACGAGGACTACTATCGCTGGACGCAGAAGATCTTCTTGTTACTTCATGAAGAAGGACTGGCTTACAGAAAAGAAGCGGAGATTAATTGGGATCCCGTGGATCAGACCGTCCTGGCAAATGAGCAAGTTGACAGTGAGGGAAAGTCCTGGAGATCTGGAGCTGTGGTTGAAAAGAGACTTCTAAATCAATGGTTCTTGGGAATCACGAAGTTTGCTGGCGCGTTGAACAAAGATTTGAACACGCTACAGGACTGGCCAAACAAGGTAAAGCTGATGCAGAAGCACTGGATTGGCGAATCACATGGTGCAGAGATTACCTTCCCATCCACAGGAAAAGAATCCATCACGGTATTCACAACGAGACCAGATACGTTACTGAGTGTCCAATACCTCGCACTCTCGATTGATAATCCAATTGTGAAGGGCATGGCTCAGACTGATAACTCGCTGAAGGCATTCATTGAGCAAGCCAAGGATCTGGCAGAGGACTCCAAAGCCGGTTACGAGCTGAAATCATTGAAGGTCCGCAATCCATTACTTGCCGACCAGGATATTCCAGTCTTTGCCGCACCATATGTTCTGGGATCATACGGATCAGGTGCTGTCATGGGTTGTCCAGGACACGATGAACGAGACTTTGCCTTTTGGACAGAGAACAAGCCTGGTGTTGCTGTGATCAAAACTGTCTCGCCGCAGTCACCGAAGTACAAGGACGTCGATGATGCACCATTTACCAAGGAAGGTGTCCTGAACGATAACGCTGGAAAGTTCTCCGGGTTAACCAGCAAGGAGGCCAAGAAGGCTATTGTCGATGTGCTCAATGAGAAGAAGTTGGGCCAGGCTAAGGTTCAGTACCGTATCAGAGACTGGCTCATCAGTCGTCAGAGATATTGGGGAGCACCAATACCAATCATTCACTGTGATTCGTGTGGTGATGTTCCAGTCCCAGATAAGGATCTTCCCGTTCTTCTACCTGATGATGCCAAGATTGTCGGTAAAGGAAACCCATTGTCCAACCTGGAGTCCTTTGTCAACACCACATGTCCAAGCTGTGGAGGCGCGGCCAAGCGTGAGACTGACACGATGGATACTTTCATGGACAGTTCATGGTACTTCTTCCGTTACGCCGATCCAAAGAACACAACCAAGCCATTTGACTTCATCAAGGCCACCAATGCTCTTCCAGTTGACATCTACATTGGAGGAATTGAGCACGCTATCCTCCATTTGCTCTATTCGAGATTCATCTCCAAGTTCCTACACCAGAAAGATCTGTGGGACGGCTCAGAGTTCAAGGGCGAGCCATTTAAGAAGCTGATCACACAGGGAATGGTGCATGGAAAGACATTCATCAACCCACAGAACGGTCGTTTCCTGAAGCCTGAGGAAGTTGACAAGTCAGATCCACAAAATCCAGTGATCATCGCCACTGGTGAGACTCCTCGCATCTCGTCTGAAAAGATGTCCAAGTCAAAGTACAACGGTGCTGACCCGGGAGAATGTATTGAGAAGCATGGTGCAGATGCTACCAGAGCACACATCTTGTTCCAAGCCCCAGTCACTGATATTCTGGATTGGGATGAGTCCAAGATTGTCGGTATTGAGAGATGGCTTCGTCGTATGCTTGATTTGTCAACCCAGATCCCACAGAAGCTGAGTGCACAGAATGCAGAGATCCCAAATACTCTGAACGAAGATGAGATCAAGTTCCACAATGAGACAGAAACCCTCATCAAGAGCATCACTGAGTCATTCGATGTTACTCTCTCCATGAATACTGTCATCTCCGACTACATGAAGTTGACGAGAGCCGTTGCCGCTGCGCTGGAGAATGAGAATGTGTCAGTCGCATTGGTGTTGAAAGCATACCAGAAACTTCTTGTTGTCACATCTCCAGTCACGCCGGCTTCCTCGGAGGAGGGATGGGAGAGCCTTCTTCAGGGCCTTAACCAAGAGTGGAGCACGATCTTCTCCCAGCCATGGCCGCAGCTTGAGCCGATCATGGAGTCCAACTTGACCAACTACAACATCTTCATCAATGGTAAGATGAGATTCACCTTCGAAGGCACCAAGAACTTGCATGAGGATGAAGAGTCCGCACTGAGCTCCATCATGGAGAGTGAGGGCGCGCAGAGATACCTCGCCGGCAAACAGATCAAGAAGGTCATCTGTAAGCCAAGAGCAATCAGCTTCGTGGTTGCATGAGTTAATGAGTAACGCTACCTGTACATACAAACATCTTACAATTCATCACATATGCATTAGTTCGTCCAATCCTGTAGATTGTCAAGTCTCAGCGCTTGTTGAGCAGACTCTTCAAGTGCGTGAAGAGCAAGTCGGCAACACCAACGTATCCTATTTTCTCCAACTCCTTCAACACTTCAATTCTGATGCTTTCAAAGTCTCCCTGTAGCCACTGGGCATCTGGATCACTACGGAGCTCCATCACCGAGTTCGCAGTCAATGGCCCTTCGTGTCTTGTGTTGCATCCCTCCTGCTTATCCTCGAGCTCTCTGATGATCTTGGCGGAGTACGCCATGAACGCTGGAGAGTGGTGCAGGTTGAAGATGCTTTTGAAGTCCGAGTTCTTGTCCAGGATTGGAAGACTCGAGGAGAATGAGTTTGTGAACTCGTGAGAAAGACCAAATGCCATCACGGATGCCTTGGACACGTCGAACGCCTTGTTTCTCCATATCAGATTACAGATATCAACGACGAATGAGTTGTGGAGGGCAGTGAACTTGAGAGATTCCGGGGTCTGTGTGGCAGCAGCAGCGGTCATGATGTCCTTGGAGAATGTCAGATGGGAGCAGATGAAGGAGAATGTGACTGGGTCGTCCATAAAGAGGAATCTGTAGAGGAGTGGTGGTGGAAGGACGACATCTTCAACAAGGATGTGTGACTTTGGAACCTTTTGTAGAGTCTTGATGAGCTTGATCGAGGCGAGAGCAAGCTCCCTGTTGTTGTTCGTGGAATGGAGCTTTTCTTGGATTGCTCTGAGTGTTGCTTTGAAGACCTTTCTGAGAGCTGTTGAGACATTTGTGTCTTCTTCTTTCAAGGAGCTGTAGAGACTGTGGAGCAATGTCGCGAGCGAGTTCAAGTAGTCAGTGCACCACCTCGTTTCTTGTCTCTTCATGAGCCCAGTATAAAGTTCACCAACGATTGAGATATACTCAAGGTTGGAGGTGTTGAGTTTGGTGAGGAAGAACCAAATGTATGAAGACAGTTCAGTGTAGTCTGTGAGTAACCTCTCACTCGTCATAAACCCATCGATGACTGTTAGTGGAACAACTCCAGAGACTTCGACATATCTCTTCAACAAGTCCAAATAGTGTGTCTGTTGGGCAAATCTCATCTCCTTCAACGATCCCAAAGTGATGGTCACCCACGCATCAAAGCTGTCCATCTCCGCATCGTCATTCTTCAAAATGAATCTGAGGAGCGAAACATTCGTGTAATCCATGAGTACACTCTCCCAATCTTTAGTCAATGCCAACTTCTCAACCTTCTTGGCCAAATCTGTCGCATTTGTGATGTTCTCCGAGTGTGCGAGATTGACGGAAGAAGTGTAGTCGAGCTGCACGCCCGTTTTCCTCATCTTCAACTTCTTCCCAAACTCATCAATCTCCCTGAATGCATTAGTTGTCACAACAGCACCATGTAGTGCCTTAAGCTCCTGTGCGTACTCGAGATTCGGATGCCTGAAGACCCTAGGCGACACTTTTGGCAACACGTGAATGACGACATCTGGCTTGAACTCCTGATACAGCACCGCGAGCGCCACCACGTCCTCAGAGGTGTTATCCTTCTCGTACATGTTCACGAGTCTGTTCACCCTGATCTCAGTGATATGGTGTTTCTTTGTGGCGAGGAAGAGGAGCTGTGTAATGCGTGGACGGAGGTACTCAAACTCGATCAAGTTGAAGAGAAGACCGTACAGCCGGCTGATGATGTCTGGTTGCTCAAGGTATGGATAAACGCATATGAGCCATTTTACAAGAGATACTTGCACTGGTTGAGAAAGACGCTTGGCTGATTTTGCGCTGGCTTTGGCTCCAAGTGCTGATGTGACGGCGTACACTGCTTCCGTGGGTACTGTGCCGTTGAAGTAGAGAAACTCTTTGATGATGCGTTTTCGTGAGCTTTCGGTGAGCTTGAGATATGGATTTGTGACTGCTGTCAGTATCTCAGTCAACTCATCCGATGAAAGCCCCTTGGTCTTGATGTCAAATGAGGAGAGTTGGTTTAGGATCTGCTTTGGGTTGTTTACTCCTTGGGCCTGTTAGTACCATGGTCCATAAAATCCGTCAAAAAAGAGCAACAAAGGGGACGTACCTTCATTAATCCGCCTGAGCAGTCCGAGGACTTCTGATTGTGTCATTTTCAGCAATAAAGACGCGTTATCTGTTGTTCTAGAACAGTCTGTGGAGAAGCCCAAGGAGCCAATTGTTTTGTTGGAGAAGTCGCGGTTGTGTGACGCGTCACCATCACCGAGACAACGGCGTAATACACTACTTATAATCCGCCATCAAAGTGCAAAAGTATCGTCTCTAATTACAGAAATTACAGAAATCATTATACACGGCAGAGATCCGTGTTTGTCTCCAACAAAAAAACAAAAAGTAATGCGTAACAACATCCCGTCTAAACCGTTTCATTCGTATCGCAACTCCCCATACTCAAGCTCTAGGCAACTTGATCTGCACCACGCCCATTCTGTCAAAGTTGTTCTTGGATCTGATGTATGGGTCGAGCTTGATGTAGTTGGCCGCGAGCTCCTTGGCGATCTTGGCCTTCTCGTCCTTCCACTTCTTGCTCTCCTGTGGCGTTGTGCTCTGGATCCAGTTGACTGTGGCCTCAATGAACTTCTTAGCGAGCTGTTTGCGCTCCTCCTGGATGGCCTCTCTGGTGGCAACATCGGCGAGGAGCTTGTCGTCCTCTGGGTTCGGGTCGATCCAAGTTGGAACGAACTCGTCTTCACCGTCAAGCTCCTTTGGAATGTGCTTCTTCTCGATGAACTGCTCCAGGTCCTTGATGTTCTTCGTGAAGGAGATCTTGGAGGCCACCACTGGGTCGAGCCAGTTCTTGATGATGTTCCAGATTGGAGGGAAGATCCATGGTGCCTTGTGGATGAAGAGCTTGCCGAGAGACTCTGGGTAGTGTGCCTCAAAGATTCCAATCATGAATTTAACTGGCGCGTAATCCATGTTTGCCATCGAGAACCCGGACATGTCGAAGAGAATCGACGCAGAATCCGTTGGCTCCTCCAGGATGAGTCTGCAAATCTCAATAACAAGGATGGTGTAGTCCTCGAGGTCCTTCTCGGTCTGCTCGTTGGAGTGGTGGAGTCTTGGTCTGATGTACACGATCGGTCTGCCCTCCTTGTCCGGGCCCCTGAAGTACGCCTTGTTCTTCTTGAACTGAAGGATGAACCCGTCCTGGCCCTGCTCGAACGGCTTGCGGTCACCGTCCCACAGGAGCTGGTCCACGTTGCGCTCCTTGAGTCTCCAGTGGAGGGTGTTGGCGAACATGGCGAGGGTCTTGTCCGTGTCCCACTTTCTGGCCCTCATGAATCTGAGCACAAGGTTGTCCGGAGTGTCTGCCCTGAGGAAGTCCCAGAACTTGGCGTAGATCTCGTCCGGGTTGAGGTCCTTGAGCGAGTCGTGGATCATCTTGTTGGTGTAGCTGTCCTCGATGGACTCCCTCGATCTGGTGGTGGTGAGCGAGAGCTCGTGCTTGTCTGCGGACTTGTTCTTCACGTGGCCCTTGCGGAATCGGCCAAACAGCCTCTTCTTGCCCTTGTCGCTGTCCTTGGAGGCCTTGGAGAGCGTGGAGGACACGGTGGAGGTGCGGTGCGGCATGGACGGTGTGTGGACAGGTGTGCCCCAGAAGGTCAGCATGTGGGCCCACACCTCCTTGAGCTTGTTCTCCTCTTCGGCAGTGAGAGTGGCGAAGTGGCCAGGCGCAACAGTCACAGTCATCGTCAATTGGTCTGGTTCTTGTGCTTGTTGGTGGGAGAAGAAGGAAGAAAAGAATCCAAAGACGTGTTGTTTACTTGTCGGCCGAACAACGTTGGAGCCGTTTTTTTTTTCTTTTTTGTCAGCGTCTGTACTGCAGCGTGAACTTTGTTGGGGAGGGCGGAGTAACCGGCACAAGACGGCTGCGGGTGGCTCGGGAACTGGTTAAAGAGCTATTTTGATCAGATTAATGGACTCTAGATGATGAGTTTAGTATGTCACGTCTTTTCCGAGCAGTTTAACACGCTTTGGCCAGAGAAACAGCCCCAGGAAGCCGCGCCCGAGCCCCTGTTGCGTCACTCCTGGCACGGGGAAACAGCTACAAAACTCAAAATGTTTGGCTCGACGATGATCAAGCAACAGCACAGTTAATTGATTAAGTGAACTTTCCCACTCTCTTTTGTGCGTAGTGGAGCTTATTACCCACACGGTCAACCTCGCCGTCAAGCTCGTCCAGCAGCTCGTTCTGGAGTTGTAGCTCCTCGTTGATGGCCACAGCAACCTCCCTCTGCTGGCGGATGACTTTGCTCAACTGCTCCAATTGCTGGTCCTGGTCTTTGAAATCCTGTTTCTGCATCTGGAGGAGTTTCTGGTTATCCTGACCTCTAGTTCTCTCCGTCTCCTGGGGCTCACCAATGACCCTTCCCTTGAACAATGCGCTCTTGCTCTGGAACAGCGGGGTCTTGTGCATGGCCTTGGACTCATCAGGATTAGCAGCCACGCTTGACAGTAGTACCTCCAGGTCCTTATGTTCCCTCTGTAATGAATGCAAGAGCTCACTTCTTCTCTTGGCCTCGCCTTCCCCAATAATTCCCTGGCTCGTCATCCCCTCAAGTCCCTTCTCCAACCCTTCGAACTTGGCCCTACCCAGAATGAGCTTCTTTCTCGCCTCACCAGGATCAACAAACACCTTCGACCTGGCCTCCTGGAGTGTAGTCTTGGTCTCCCTAGCGGTATCTATCCACGCCGTGACATCGACAATAGGCTCGTCATTCCTCGTGGAGCTGAGCGTCCACGCAGCATTGACGCGCTCCTTCGTGGCCTCGCTTGTACTTGAGAACGTCCCTGGTGGAAGATTGAGGAATTCCCTGAAGGGTAATGACCGCTTCCACTTGATGTTCACCGTGTCCTGGATCACGTCCTGTAGGAACTTCTCCAGCACGGCCCTGCGCTCCTCCGCCAGCCGCGTGTCGCTCGTCGTCTTGCGGATGAATGTCTTCTTGGGGAAGTCGTAGGGTACTCGGTCAGAGTAGAGAGACTCCAGCTCGTCCTTGAGGGTTGAGAAGTCCGAGTATCGCTTCTGGAGCGTGAATGAGTGGGCGCCCTCCTTGACGAGGATGTGATAGATGGTGTATTTGCCATCGGGTGACGTGGACGCGTGTGTGATGCTGACTTGGACGTCCATTGTAATGGATCGCTGTGTTGATATGGTGTATCCTGGAGAGAAAGTGAAGGCAAAATGAAAGCTTCTATAGAGGAATTCCGCATTCCACAGTGGCCCTGGTATCAGGTCTGTGCCTCTTCTCCGCGCCTTCCAAATTCCCAATGGCTGTGGCGTCCGAATGCGGAATGGTTATGAAGCGCAGGCCGATTGCTACTGTGATAACTTATAAGCGTACTATAGTACAAGAGCTTTAATCTCATCAAAGTGTCGTGTGCAATTAGTCGGTTTATTCGTCAGATTTGGACTTCTTCTCCTTCTTCTCCTTGGATTTGGACTTGGACTTGGACTTGGACTTCTTCGTCTTCTTCCCTGTCTTAGGTGCTTCTGATGAGTCCACCGTTGGTGCTCCATCAACGTAGTCAGATGGAGACACCCATTCAGTGGCCTCGACCTGTTCGATTGAGAGGTTCTTGTACTTCTTCTTGTTTTTCTTATCCTTCTTATCCTTCTTCTCCTTCTTTGGCTCTGGTGTCTCTTCTGTCGTCACTGGCTCCTCAACCGCAGTCTCCTTCTCAGACTCTTCTGGCTCATCAACGGACTCACTAGAGCTTGCTTTGCTCTCCGAAGATTCCCCTGAGCTTCCCTCTTCTGAGTCAGCTGATTCTTCTGATAACTGTGCTTGTTTCTCTTGGGTCTCCTCCGCCTTCTCTGGCTTCTCCACATCATCGATACCCTTCAACACGAACTCCTCATCTATCATGACAGCAAGTAATTTCTTCGCCCTGGTAGCGAAATCGGCATCGACACTCGTAAGCTCATCATGCTCATCTTTCTTCTGTGGAGCTTCCTTCTTTGTCTCCTTCTCCTCAGTCTCTTCCTTCTCCTCTTTCTCTTCACTCTCGCCCTTCTCCACAGCCGCTGGTGTCTCCTCCTGCAGCTTATTCCAAGCCAGCACGACGCCTCTCAAAGTTTCCACCATTCTATCCTTACTCCCACCCTGAAGCCCCTCGAAGTACTCCACAAGGAACGGCTCATACTTGTCCTCGATGACCTTGACGTGCTTGAGGATCCAGTTCTGCTTCTGTTTCGAAAACTTCCAGTTCTCCCGGTCTTCAGCGTACTGTCTGAGGTATGCGAGCTGGTCCTTCTCCGGCGGTGGGGCCCTCTCTCCCTTTGGGAGTTTCTGTCTCTTGGGAGGTTTCTTCTCCTTCGAATCTGTGCCCGATGAGCGGGGACGCTTCTGTAGCTTCTTGGACTGTTTCGTGGAGAGCGAGGCGGTGTCGAGGTGTGTGGCCACGGCGAGCGGGTCGGCAGAAAGCTCTTCTTTCACTTTAAGACCGATTCGTTTCCATGCAGGGATGTGCTCAGACATTGTTATGGGTTCTCGGATGATATATCGGGTTGATAAAGCAGTGGAAGATGCCAGATTGTGGAGCCCTCTAAAATTTTCCTCAGGCCTCATCGCGAGTGAAGAAAAAAAAACTTCTGGTGAACTTCTTCCTTCTTCCCCCTCACGCTCTCTTCTCTTCTTCTTCACATTCAAATATCAGCAGAGTTCATGTGTCTGGGGCCTCGATTCAGCGTTGGGCCAGTGGGTGTTTCCGAGTCTTTTTTGGGCCCAGATCTGCCAATGACTGCCACGCTGCCCCGGACGCGCTGCGAGAGAGAGCATCTACACGGTTTGAGTCAGGCACATTTGGGGGCACTGCGGTGTTCCCAGTGGGTGTTTGATATAGAAGTTCGTAGACATTTCCGTCCTTTGTGTATACTGTTTGATTGGCTATTTCTACCAATGAATGTCTCCTCTGGGTCTCTGTCCGTCGTAAGCGCATACTCTTCTTCTTCTTCTTCTTCTCCTCTTCTCTCTCCACCGCGCAGAGAAAAGCAACACAACAATGAACATCACCACCGCCACTGCCCACGTCTTCCAGTGTCCACGCAGTGAATGAGCATCTCCCGAACAGCAACAATGTCGCTCAGAAACAGCATCAAGAGCTTTGTGGCGGACTGGGACGACACGATCTCAAAGAACACAATCGGGCTGGTGGGCCAGGCTGCGTACGACGCTGTGCCGGACTTCCCACTGGGCTGGGACCACTTTGTCAGGGCCTACATGGCGCAATACTCCGCGTACAAGTCGCAGTTCCCGGAGCTGGAGAGTCTTGAGCACGAGAGGGCATACCAGCGTGGCATGCGTGTCGTGGAGCGGGCGTCGGCCGATGAGTGTGTTGCTATGGGGCTCTTCAAGGGTGTCCCCGTGAGCTCGTTGGCCAGGCAGGCGGAGAAGGTGGAGCTCAAGGAACACGCGATGGAGGCATTGAAGAGGATGTATGACCTCGGTATCCCCATCAGGATCCTCAGTATCAACTGGTCCTCGGTGATCATGAAGACCGTGCTTGAGAAACATGGCATCGTCGTGGATGGAGACCGTGTCAAGATGTACACCAACGAGCTTGAGGAGCGTGACGGTATTCTTACGGGGAGATTGTCGAGCATAAGGGATCTGAGAACTGCACTGGATAAAGAGAAGATGATTGAGAAGATCAGAAAAGACGACGATGCACAGGGCGGAACGTACTACATTGGAGACAGCACTACAGATCTCTTTGCAATCTTGGAGGCTGATGTCGGGATCGCCATCGATGGTGGTTCCGCTATCAAGTCTATCCAGAAGTACAATATTCCTTATGATGAGGGTCTACAGGGAGATAACAAGGTGAAATATGTCAAGACTTGGACTGAGATCTTGGATCTTCTTTGATGAGCTGGTCTTCTCCTCGTGTTCTCATGTCAGACAATATTGATGTCCTTATTTATGCAAGTCGATTTCAATTGAGATCCCTGTCCTCCAGGTAGGTCATCAAAGACCTAATAAGTTGATCAGGAAAAGCACGCCTATGCCTGGAAACAAGAGGATGAACGCCGGAATGAATTAGCACTCGATAGCGAAGGTATCCGGCGGCCACGTTTGGTAATCATTGCCATCATGAGTGATTTCCTTGCCTGCCGCAGTCCTGTCGAAGCTTGGGTGGAACTCCACCGGCCACGCCATCCTATCCCACAAGACCAAGAAGGAGGCCAAAACGGCCAATGATGAAGCAGGCCAAGGAAGATAGCACGAAGCGTGTCAATCACCTAGTCATTGTGCTTCTCTCATTCCAAATATTCAGCGCCATGTATCCGATCATGCACCACGAGGTCTCTGCAGGGCCTCTGGCCGAGGAGGTAGCATCCGAATGCCTGTAATAACCACAATAAAGACCGCCACAGTATCCAGAATGAGACCCGCTGGAATGGAATAAGGTATGTTGCAGCGAGCTGACGTCTTCGATATGGCTTTTATTCCATGGGTGATGGGCTTCCCCGTCTCTGTACTCTCCTTGAACGGTAGCTGGAACTCCAACGGACAACTCTCGCGGGAAACGACCCAAAAAACCAATATAGAGAAAAGAATGGCAAAGAAGCTTGCAGTTCCAAGGATCATCAAGTAAAGAACTCCGAGTACAGCAACAGTATCGCGCGCCACGTAGGGGTAATATAATGGCACTGCCATGAACACCATTAAACAAGCCAAGGAAACTAGCTCAAAGTATGCGAGGGGGTCCATTGCCCGGGACTGATCATTCTTGTATAGAGTACCCCATGTGTAAATATCAATGCCATCCGACCCATTGAGAGCGATGGTCCCGTTGTCAAGCGTCGGAGACTCCTCGTAGAGAAGTATCGCAAGTGATCCAGCGTACTCTTTCTCGTCTTTCCCCATGCAGCGGGCCAAAGATCCATTGCGGTGATAGCCGCAGTATCCCCAGCGATAAATGTTGTAATGGTCCAGGAGAGAGGTGTCCTGTATTGTGAGCGTGTGGTTCAATGTGCCGTGTTCTTCCTCCCATTCTGTGATGGCTGGGCGGTTTAAGCTCATCACGTCGATGTTTCTGGTCTCCATGGAGGCAAGGCTCGAGGCATCCAGAACACCTTCTGCGAGGTACAGCGAGAGCGAGGTCACTGCAAATAACAGTGCCACTGCAAATAAAGCCCTTCCATAGCTGCTGAGGCCATTGATAGTTGAGTGAATGTGAAAGACCATTGTCGGTTGTGTGATGTGTGGGCTTTCGGTGTTGGTGTTTCGTGATGAAGATGAGTTTGATGGTACTGTCACTTGGGAGTGTGCAGTATGATGCTGTTCGTGGGTAATTTCCAGAGAGAAGTCAGTAGCATGCTACTCGCGCACCATTAATAATAAATTCCCCTCTCTTCCGATGCGCTGCTGATCAGGGGGCGTTGCCGAGAAGGTTCGGTATATTGTTCTCAATCGGATTGTTTTTTTTTTTCGACGGTGCCAGTACGCTCTATATCAGCTTTACTTAAAAGTTATAAATCAATGATTAAAGGATAGCTACACTAGCAAGTCAATAAACAAGTATTTCAATGTAAAAGTACAAAAAACAACACCAAATCTTCTCTATTTTTGGGTGCAACAATCACACTCCAATAGTGTCAATCAAGTTTAGAAGCTGTTACCAAAACCCTGCCCAGTTGGCTGGTAACCTAAGCCTGGAGCACCATTAGTGATCATCAATCTCTGTGTTCCCATCACTGGCTCGTCATCCTTCTTAGCGTCTTCCCTCACCTTCAGGTCCTTCATCAACTTGGCAATGTTCTCACTTCTCTCCCTCTCAACGGTGATCAAGTATGGCTTGATGTAGTCGCCCAACTCATGCAACCAAGCCAATTCGAGCACCTTGTCGTAGCGGATCAACTCGTAAGCAGTGTACAAAAGACCAATGAAGGCCTCGTTGTTGCCTGTCTCAACAAAGTATGTGAGCAAGTCCTCGGCAACATCAGTGGAGCCGGAAATGGCAGCTGTCTCAATAGCATCCTTCCACAGCTGGTCTGTCTTCAAGATGGACAATGCCTTGTTCCACTTCTTGTTCTTTCTGTAGAGACGAGCAGCAATCTGTCTGAAGAAGATCAAGTCGTGCTTCTCCAACTCAGAAGCCAAGTCAATGGAGTCAAACTTGTCGTGGATGTCAACAACAGTGCCCAAAGTCTTGTAGTCCTCCTCCTCAATGAGCAACTTGTGGTATGCACCGTTGACGACGGAGTTGTTCTTCTCGAGCACACTCACGAGGAATGGCTTCACCAATGGCAAGTTGTCGGATTTCTGGAAGATTCTCACCACTCTTGGAAGGTCGATTCTTGGGGTCAAGACAGTCAACAAGTCGTTGATCAAAGATGGATGCTCGTTGACGTAGAAGTTTATGGCCTTGTAGTAGATCTCGAGGTTGGCAACCTTGACGATAATCTCCTTGAAAGAAGTGTGGTCGAAGGATGAAGCAGCCTTCTCAATCATGGTGAGAGCAGCGTTGTCCCACTCATCGTAATGAGCGTACAAGAAGATGAGCTCTGGCCACAAGTGTGCCTCCTCGGTGGCTCTGATGACTCTGGCCATGTTGATTCTGGACCAGAAGAGCTTGAGGTGCTCCAAGGTCTTGGATGGGTTGTACTTGGTGTAGAGGATAGCCAATTCAGTGAACATACCCATGTGTGCTCTCTCCAAACCCAAACCTGCCTCGAACAAAGAGATCAACTCGTTGAAGTGGCCCTCAGACTCGTACTTCTCAACAAGCTCATCCAACTCCTCAGCGTGGACAATCAAGTTCAAACCACAGATCTGAGCTAGACGGAACTCCTTGTGCTCCAAACAAGCATCGTTGACCTGCTTCCACACCTTGACGTTGGATGCCTTTCTAGCACACTCAACAGCAGACTGGTAGTCATCCAAGAAGACCAAAGTGGAGGCCAACTTGGAGTAGTTGGAGACAGAAGAGTAGAGCAACTTGGCAGCCTTGTAGTCCTTGCGCTCGTAGAGCTTGTCACCAATCTCGTTCAAGTCAGCAACGTTGGAACCGTTCAAGAATTTCTCAATCTCGTCAAGCTTGCCCAGCTCGGCGTATGCAACAATGATCTCACCATCAATCTTTGGCTCCTTCAAGGTCTGTCTGGCAACAAGCAAGTACTTGATCAACTCCTCGAACTTGCCGGCAGAGTCAGCAATGTCAATGACGTTTTCGTAGTTGGATGGGTCGTTGGCTCTGATGTAGGACTCAATTGCCTCTGGAATTCTCAAACCGTTAAGCTGAGCAGCACCAAGCTGGCTCCACAACTCTGGAGTGTCAATCTTCTCAGCGTAAGTCTCACCTCTGTCCAAAGACATGATGTCCTCGCACAAGACAGACATAGCCTTGGAGTGGAGACCCTTCTTGTCGTAGATCTCGTAAGCCTCCTCGTGCAAACCGGCCTCAGTACACAAGGCACCGATCTCAGTTGGGTCAAACTCATCAAGCTTCTCAATGTAGGACATCACCTTCGTTGGCTCCACCTTGATGGCGGTCAACATCAACAATCCCTGCAAGGATGGGTTCTCGTTGAATGGAGATGGCTCCAAAATAATCTTCTCGAGCAACTCAACTAACTCAGAAGTCAAACCGTTGTCCATGAAGGCCTTGACGGTGAGCGAAACTGGCTCAGCATCCGTAGACTCTGGAACGGCGGTGGAGACAACCTGGTCGATCAACTGTCTTCTGTGAACATTCTCACTAGACAACACGGTGTTCCAAAGAGCTGGGTCGGATCTGTGAAGCAAGTATCTGGCCTGGTTCTTGTACATGGCGTTCTCGTTGGTGATTCTGACAAGCTCCTCGTCGTTCTGGCCCTTCTCGTAAGCAATGAAAGCCAAGTATGGGTCTCTCTTCTCACAGTAACGACCAACCTCCAAGGTGTCGTAGTTGTCGTTCTCCTTCAAGAACTTCTCTGGGTTGTTGTTGGAGTCAATGTAGATCTTAGCCAATGTGTTGAAGACGGCTCTGTCCTGGACACCAGAGTTCAAGGTGGCCTCCAAGAATGGCAGCAACAACTTGAGTCTGTTTCTCTTCTCAACCTCAGCAGTCAACTCAGCGATTGGGACTTGGCCAATGACAGACTGGATCAAGTTCTGGATGACACGCTCGTCACAGTCAACATCAAGCAAAGCAGCAACAACAAGTGGAGTCTTGGATGGGTTGACCTGCTGAACGTAAACCTCAATGAACTTGAAGAACTGGTGCTTGTACAAGTACAGAACAAGATCGTGGACATAGTTGAAACGGTCACAGACAATGATCAATGGCAGCTGGTCCTGCAAGTTGGCATCCTTCAAGAAGTTCTTGACCTTCTCTGGGTCGTAGACAGAGTTGTCCTTGACGACACGCTCAATCTCCTTGAATTGACCAAGCTTGGCAGCAGAGGTGATGTACTTGAACACAACGTCTTTGTCATCAGTCAAGTTGACGATAGAAGCCAAGTAGTAGTAGAGACCCTCGTAGCACTTGTAATCCTCAAACAACTTGATCAAAGAGGCAGAGCCAATCAAGTCAGAGTACTTGGTAGCAACCTGGATGACAATCTGCAAGTTCTGAGCCATGTTCTTCTCCAAAAGCTCCTTCAAAGCAATCATGGACTGCTCAACGTTCAACTTGCCGAAGTAAGAAACCAACCAGTCACCTGGGATGGCGTTGGTGTTGACGATGACTCTCTTGATGTCCTTGATGTCGGAGTAGTTCTCCAAGGCTCTCTGGAACAACCCGGCCTTCTCGGAGAGTTGGGCAATGGTCTGTCTGTCGTACTGGTGGAACATGTCGTTACCCAAGATGGCATCAGCAACCTGAGGAGCATGCAACAAGTTAATCTCCAACAGTCTGGTCTGCAAGTGGCCCTGGGCTGGGGAGTCGTCCTTCAATGCGTCAAGCAAGAAAGAGGTACCCTGCTGGATGAAGTTCTGGGAGAAAAAGATGTCAGCGATCTTCTCCACCTCGATCTGGGAAGCAGTAGATGGAGAGTTCAACAGAGAGACGGCAAACTCAGAGGCCTTGTCTGGGTTAGATCTCAACAAGTTGGAAATCAAAACAACAAAGTTTGGCTGGAAACCAACCTTCTCGCAGTATGGAACAATCTTGTCAAACTCACCAAGCTCGGCCAAGGCGGCAATGACCTTTGGATGAGACTGAGCTCTCAAGTAGATGGCCAGACCCAACTGGACATCGAATGGCTTGACAATGTCACCCAACTCCTCGGAAGAAGTGAGCTTGTCCTCCTTCAACCACTTCTCAAAGAGCTGCTTTCTGTCCTGCTGCAAAACAGGTCTGGCCAACTCAATGGTCTCGAATTGGTTCAATTTGCCCTTGTCCAAGAGAGTGGAGAAGTACTGCAAGATTGGAGAGATGGTACCTGGAGCAGCCTGAATGTTCTTCAACTTCTGGATGGTCTGTGGGGTTCTCAACTGCTCCGAAGAGGCAGCAACCTTGGCGGCGTTGGAGTAGTCACCCTGTTGCAACAATGTATCAAATTGCTGAAGGAAGAGGTTCTCTGCACCTGGCAAACCACCTCTTGAGGCCATGGACAGAGCCAACGGAACGTTGGAGAGCTTGTTCAAGATGTATGGCACGAGCTTGTCCTTAGCAATCTCAACGGCCAAAACCTGACCCTGCTTGTTGATGGCCAGGATACCGTTGTGGCTGTCGTATGTGGAGGCGATGAACACTGGAGTAGCAGTGATTCTGTTGACGAACAAGTTGGAGCCAGATTCCAGATCGTACAAGTGGATGAAACCGTACTTGGTCAAGAGGTAGACAACCCCGTACTTCTTGGACACCTGGACGGAGATCGGGAAGTCGTTGGTGGCATCTGGTGGGAAGAAGATTTCAACGTTCTTTTTCTGGAATGGTGGGTTGTTCGCATCGTGGTCGATCTCGATGATGTGCAATTGGCCACCAGTGGCGGTTCTGTTGCCACAGACAAAGACTTGTGTTGGAGCTGGGGCACCATCCAACTGCAAAGAGCTGAATGCAGCAACGTGGCCATCAATTGCCTGTGAGACATTTCTCTGCTTGGAGTAAAGCTGGATCTTGCCCGCAATACGGCCGTTCTCCTGGGTGATACCAACGACAGAGAACCAGTCGAAGTTCTCGTTACAAACAAAGTTGATGATTTGGGCGTTGTTCAAGTTTGCATGGCGCTGGGTGAGGAGGACTGGGCCAGATGAGGCATTGCCGTCGAAGATGTTCCATATGTAGACGGAGGATGCGGTCACAAGACCGATGTGTGTGTCGTTGAGCCATTTCCAGAAGATGACTGGCTCGGACATGTTGAAGGATTTGAGCTTCTCCTTAGTGCCGAGATTGAAGATCTGGATGGTGGTGCCGTTGGCTCTGAGAGAGATGATGAACTGAGACGGATGCAAAATAGCATTGTCGGCAGACATGTTCTTTCTGGTAACCTGGTTGCCGTTGCTGAGATCGACGATGGCCACGGTGTTGGCGCCGTTGACTTGCTCACGGACAACCACATACTTGTCAGATTCAAGTGTGGTGGAGCGGAACTCGAGCGATTGCGGGTTGATTCCGAGAGACGTGAGGTCCGTGAGCTCGGTGAACTCGATCGGGATGTCAGCCATGGTTAGTGGAGACGTTTGTCGATGATTTTGGATAGCTGTGGCGAAAGGGGCGAGTCGAGCGTGCTGGGTGTAAAGTGCGGTGCAATAAAGTGTTCAGGCGGGCGGCAGAGATCGAGATTTGGGCAGTGGCGAGCTCTTGGGCGGAGGGTTCGTCTCTGTGTGTAGTGAGTCTCTGGTTGGGCGCCGGTGGTGTTGTCAATTGCTGTTTGCGCTGGGTGTGGGAGCTGGAAGGCCCACATTTCGCCGTTGATTCGCCCGCCCCGAAAAGCGCGGGCTGTCTGGCGGCCAGGGTGGCCAGATTAGGGTGGTGTTCGGGTTTCTGCTGCGCCCGATTATTCCGGCGGCGGTTTCCCAGGCAACGAGACAGCCGGCAAAGAAACCCAGGCCCGAGTTTTGGAGATCGGGAGTAGATTTCTAGAGTTGAGAAGCGCAAACAAAGTGATAAGTGCATTATGATTGATTATTGGATCCCTTAATCTTTCTTCACATTGACATGATCCATGCTTGAGCCATACTCTGGCTTCGAATCATCCCCTCCAACAGCGTCAAGCTCGATCACCTCCTCCTCGAGGTCGTCACCAAGCACCTCTGATGGGCCCTTGTAAGTCTTCTTACCCTGCACCAACCAACAAATGGTGGCGTAAGCAATCACAATGAACATTATTACCACCGTGTAGTTCATGTTTACGGCGGTGGTTGGAGAAACTGTTGGGAAAAGCATCGTGATTGAAACAAAGGTGAGCCAAACCACGGAGATGGCATTCACAATGATGCCAGCCTTACCCAAGTTCCACGAGCGATCTGCAGGCATACGTGATCTTCCACCAAAAAGCATAAGAACAATAGGCGACAAGTACGCCAGCTCATGGCCCATTGTACAAAGAGATAGAATGGTGTTGAAGACAACGTCAGAAGATAGGTAGAGAATGATGATGATGGACTGGACAAGGCAGGAGAACAGGAGTGCTGGGATTGGAACTCCCCATCTGTTTGAGACTCTCGAGAAGTACTTGGGGAAGATAAATGCGCCATCACGGGCGAATGAGTATATGGTTCTGGAGTTCGACAGCGTCATGGCCTCCGCAGCAAACAAAGCACCAAGTGCTGGGAGAAGAATAATGATGACTGTTCCTGCAACCGACCCAGTGTTGTTGTACACCAATTGTGTGAAGGCAGATCCTGTTGATGATTGGACCAAATTTGGAATGTCATCGATCACGGAACAGATCACACAGACGAACATGAATCCGTAGAGAATCGCTGACGTGATGACAATCATGAGCGCCTTTGGAATAATGTTGGTACCGATCTCTGCCTCCTCTGCCAAGTGAGTGACCGAATCATATCCTGTGAAGGTGTATGCAGATTGTAAGAGTCCAAGAATGAAGACATAGCCATGTGATGAGAAGCCGGTCATGTTGGAATAGTCGGTGAAGATGAACTTGGCATCTCTTCTTGCTGGCGCTGTGGCGAGCAGTGTGACCATGACGGAGATGACAGACGATATGTTGTAGACGAACAATGCTTTTGTCGACTGTGAATAGTACTTGTTCAAGAAGATGTTGGTGCATGTGAACAAGATGATGAACCCAATGGTGACAAGGACGTAGTGATAACGCTCTGGAGAGTATGTCGCATTCGCCAATGCAGCTGCAGACAAGATCTGGACGACTCCCTGGAACGAAGCTGAAGCAGCGAATGCAATCTGCGCAAAGATGTTGAAGTATCCAGTGTACCACGATGAGAGGATCTTGAGTCTCTTGCTCTTCGCCAACTGGTATGCCCAAGACAAAGGCCCACCGGCAACTGGGTACACGGCAGCAATCTCAGCCATGGAAAGCGCCACCATGAATGTGAATATAGCAACGATAATAAACCCCCAGATGAGAACTTGTGTGCCGCCTGTCTCCAGTGGTGTCGTGAGTGTGTTCATGATGGCCGTGGGTGGCGTCAGCATAACGATACCAAAGGCTGCGAGTGAGAGCATGGTGTGTGATCTCTTGAGTTCTTGCTTGTACCCCAGTTTCTCCAGAAGCTCTTGTTCATTCGAAACGTGATGATCCGCTTCAGTGTCGTGATGTTTGCTTGATGAAGGGGAGAAATCTGATGTACTGTTCATCTTGTGAATGGACGAGTGAGAGGAGCTTCGGTCGGCAAGAATGACATCCTCGCCAATCCAGACTCCCCCTGCTCGGACATGCTGGGGGCGATATCCTTATAAAGAACATTTGAAGGAGGAGGCATCTGTTGGCCTGTGGAAGTGAAGGTGACTTTGCTCCCATTTTTGTGCGGGCGAGAGTGCCACGGAGAGCCAACGGAGAAAGCAATTCCGCGGGAACACTCGGCGTTTCCCCAGAGCAGTGCATGAACGGCGGTCGGACTTGAAGCAAAGCCGATGAATGACATAGTGCCTCTCTCTAATTCGTTTACTTTGAAAGCTTGGCCCAACTCACACTACGCTAGCTGGTCTTGGTGCGGGGTACGGGGTATAGAGTCTTAATTATGATATTGCGCGGGCAAGCGATCAGCCAGTCATGAATCTTCAATTATCTGTCGTGCACAACGAACTTTCTCCTAATTGTAAACATTGTCCGACGTTTTCCCCATTAATAGTTCTCTTCTAGTAGCTGCTGGCTGCTGGAAGATACTAGTCATGGCTTAAACAAGCTATGTCATGTCAGATACAATCGTGTATAATAAGAGGGTGAGACAGGCCCTGTTCCAGTTACCAGACCGGCATCATCAATCAAACTCCCAATAAATAATAAATAGGCCGTGGCATCAACCGTAAATCCAGTTTTCTGGCTTTAATAAATAATAATAAATATCAAGATTTAACAATCTTAGTGAATAAGGCATCACTTGGTTGGATCGTTCTTCTGGTAGCCCTGGTATCCCAACACCCTTCCCTGTGTATCCATCATCTGCATGTATCTCTCCGATAGTAAGCGGCAATCCTCCAGGTGATTCACGCCCTTCTGCTTGTAGCACTTCTCAAGGGCATCACGAGTCACCTTGAGTGCCTGGATACGGACCCATTGCTCTCTGACCATGGACTCCTGGGCCTTGCGGAGGTCGGGGTAGTTGGCGTAGTCAATGTCGTCGAAGGACACCAGTTCGTTTCTCTTGTCTTGGAAAATCGGTTAGTCAGTAAGGCTCTAATGGAGATCATGGGGATCAACTTACGGGCCATGGTACGGTGCGATTGCGTTGTTGTTGGTGTTGTTGTAGTGGGTGCGGAGTGGGCCAATTGGCTTCGTTTTCTTGTGGGGGCTTTGAGGGGTTGCACCGCCACAACACTGAAAGTAGTAATAGCGCGCCACAAAGTGGCTAGTGAAAAGGGGTCCCTGGACAAAATCCCCTGGAAAAGGCTAGTAAGAGCACCCCAAGTGCTGAGGCAGATGAAATATGTATAGATGTGACTCTAACCCCAGTCATCACTCGAATTCTCCATCAACAGAACGAAAAGCAAAGGTCACCAGGATTGCTTCAGCTTCTTGTGTGTTGGCAACGTTGTCCACAGTCCACCAGCAAAAAACAAGCCGCGGAACAACTGTCAACAACAACCCGATCCACAGCCCCCATCACCAACTGCGTCGACAACACACTCCGCTCACTACGAGGAATCTTGCTTTACTTCGCCATTTGTGAGATATATCCTCTCAGACCACATCTCACACAGGAAAGAGCGCGTGGGTGATCATGTCGGAGTCCAAGTCTCTCCTCACACTCAACTGCAAGGCCATCTCGTTGGCCCACACCGTGTGTGCTTACTCGGCCTTCATTGCGGCTCTCATCTGTGGATACACACTGCACTACGAGAAGATCGTTCAGAATGGCTACTTTGGATACCCTGATGAGTGGTTCCCATCGGTCAGTGCTACAATTGGCGACAGATACCCTGAGCGTTCCATCTTCCAAATCCTCATTGCACTCACATCAGGACCAAGATTCCTGCTTCTGTTTGCATCCTACATCCGGTACTACAATGTCAGTGGATCAAAGAAGTCCCTCTTCGGTCTTGCAATGGGTGTCGCCAGAACAGTGACCTGTGGTGGTTGGGTCTACATCACTTCCACTGATGATCATGATGCCCATGACGTGTTCATGATCTCATACATCGTCTTGACTATTCCTTGGGAGTGGTATGTGACTACGTCTACACCAAAGAGCACATCACTCAGAAAAGGAAGATTCTGGACCTCGATGGCTTTCTTCGGAACTCTTGTTCCGTTGATCTACTGGTTCATTCAACATAAGGTTCACAGAAGAGCAGGTGCCTACTCCATCTACGCATACTTCGAGTGGAGTTTGATCATTCTTGATGTCGCATTTGATGCTTGGACATACTTTGACTTTCAAGACCTTACATTGGTTGTCGAAGGAACCAAGATGGACTTCAGAGTTGCTGAAACTTCTACCCCTGCAGCTGTTGTTGCATCTGAGGAGAAAGTCAAGACAAAGGCCATGGACAATGTCTCGTACTTGGAAGTTATTGTCAACACAATCAACTCTTTCATTTTCTGGTCCATTGTGACGTCTTTGCCGCTTGTGATCTGGTACTTCCCGCTCTGGAACATGGGTATCTCAGGGTTCGAGGTGTCGCTCCTCGCCACGATGCTCACATTCTTACTTCTCCTCCCTCCACTCAAAAGACTCTTCACTACATTCCCACAACTCACTCGTCTTTTGGCAGTGGCATTTGGTGTCGGCTCATGCCTCATCGAGAATCCAGATTACCGTCTTGGCTCTATTGGTGTTGGCTCTGCATTCAACTTCATCTCCTTCGCGAATGAGATCCACTACCACTCGTTCGACAACACCAAGGGAAGATACTACTTTGCAACATTCACTCTGGGTCTTATTGCCTCCTCTGTTGCCAAGTTCTCTATGTACACCAACAACCCAATTTGGCCAATCATGCACGCGGAGAATGGCGGCTGGAACATGACTGGACTCGTTGTCGGTATCATCTCCGCTCTGCTCACGCCAAGACCACAGTCTATCCCAACTTCCGTGCCAAAGCAGAACAAGCCTTCCTTCCTCATTACAGGTCTCGGACTTGGTGCTCTCTTCTTCTCACTTCATGCCATGTTGACCGATTCTTCCACCATGATCACATGGCTCTGGGAGGGCTACCCAATCCGTGGCCCAATGCCTGTTCCACATGGTGCCATTACCATTGCTGCTGCTCTCGCCGGTGTCTACTTGGGTCTCATTAACCCAGCATTGAACACCACAAGAAACGTTGCTATTGGTTGTGCTTCAGCATTCACGCTGTTCTTCTTCAGAGGTTGGGTCGGATACATCGGTGTTCTTGGATACACTCTCTTCCTCACCATCTCCGTCCCAATTGTCTTCAACGAGGCAGCCAAGTTCAACCCAGGATCACTGTTCACATTTGCAGCATTCATCCATGTGGTGTTGCAGCTCATGCACGTTTGGGTCGTCGCTTATGCCTTTGTTCCTGCCGGCTGGTTGCTCCGTGAGAGAACTGACATTGTCTTTGGTTCTTCCACATTCTTTGTTGCTCTTGCACTGATTCACTTCCAGAAGATCGAGACTCCAAAGGTCAATGTTGCTGCTGCTTTGAACAAGGTCAAGCATGTCTCCGTCCTCTTGGCTGCCTTGTCCATGCTCATTGCATACTTGAGAATCCCAGTTTCTGATCCAGTTCCATACCACCCAGATTCGAAGCTGTTTACTGCTGGTATCTGGACCATCCACTTTGGCCTTGACAACGACATGTGGGCTTCTGAAGGCCGTATGAGAGATCTGATCAGAGACTTGGAGCTTGATGTTGTCGGATTGCTCGAGAGTGACACTCAGCGTATCATCATGGGTAACCGTGACTTGACACAGCAGCTTGCTGAGGAATTGAACATGTACGCTGACTTCGGTCCAGGTCCTAACAAGCACACTTGGGGCTGTGCTCTCCTGTCGAAGTTCCCAATTTTGAACTCCACGCATCATCTCTTGCCATCTCCAGTCGGTGAGCTTGCTCCAGCTATTCACGCTACATTGGATGTTTACGGTGAGCTTGTTGATATTGTTGTGTTCCACAGTGGTCAAGAGGAGGACATTGAAGACAGACTGCTCCAGTCTTTGGGTGTGAGAGATATCATGGGATCCAGTGACAGACCGATGGTATTGCTTTCATACTTGGTCACGAATCCATTGGAAGGAAATTACAACAACTACGTCTCGCCTGAGAGTGGTATGCATGATGTTGATCCTTCTGACTGGGACAGATGGTGTGAGTACATTCTGTACAAGCACCTGAAGAGAACCGGTTACGCCCGTATATCCAGAGGTACCATCACTGATACCGAAGTTCAGGCAGCCAAGTTTGTTGTTGGATCACCAGAAAGAGATGAATACTCACAGGATCAAGTCGAAGAGCAATTCGTTCCAGAGGACATGCGCTTCCCATCGATGTTCTACGGCGAAGGTGTCAGAGGACACGCATTCCACGTCTTCGATCAGCCACGTTACTATTCCTGAGTGATTCGCACAGCACTCGCACTGTTTTAATAATCATATCTCCCTAATGTTACACAGCTCAATGTTCTTAGCATCCTAGCACCATGTCTGTGCAGGGCCTCGTGAAGATGAGACTGCGGACAACTTGTCAGGCGTGTGTTTCGGAAAATTAGACACAGCCTGCTAGAAACGAGTCTACGTAACCATAGCCTCTGTCCCATGGCAACAACCAAGGAGATAGACTGCGCCACCAATTCCCTGATCCTTCTCTATGCTGTATCCTGTATCTGATATCAGCCCCTTTTTAAAGGGCGAACCAGCCCGCAGCAGTCATTGTATAGGGCAAAGGGGCTATGTGATTATGTCGAGACTGTGAGCTGGGTTGGTGAGCATTCCAAGCCTTGATGAATCCACATAACTTTTCCCCACAAAGCCTCGACTTCTATAATTAGATGCCACATTTTACCAGCCATCGGCTTTTGCTGTGCATCTCTGGATCAGAATTTTAACCACTTTCGTGCCGATGAGATCGAACCTGCGCCGCGATGGCTGGCTATCTGGGCGGTACGGGACACACTTTCGCGACTTGTTGTTTACAAATTTCCCGATTCGGTAATGAAGATAGGAATCTATTTTTAACCCGGGCGCGGAATGTGTCAAGAGAACAAAGAGCTTTTTGGATCAGAACGCATGCCCATGCGGGCGGAGTAAGTCGAAGCCTTGTCACCGGCAACTGAGATCACTCTTTCGTGGGGGATAAGAAGATGCCGAGAGATATAAAAGGCCGGGGATTCCCCTTCTTGCCTTAAGCGAGATCTAGCATAAGGTCCTCATCAAAACTTTGATACACTCTCTCCACACACAAGATATAATGTTGTTCAAGAACCTCGCTACTGTCACTTCCCTTCTCCCACTTCTCGTTGCTGCCCAAGATGCTGGTGGCTTTGATGAAGCCGGTGCTGCTACCACTACCCAGAAGACAGCAACCGCAGAGGCCACAGAGGCTGCTACCTCCGCTGCCACTACTGCCGCCGCAACTGCTGTGATCACCAACACAGAGGAGGACACAGAGACTGAGGAAACTCTCACTGCCACTGGATCCACTGTCACCGTCAATCCTGTGTCGACACAGAAGACTGCCTCTGTCACGCAAGAATCTGCTGCCACTGCTGCCACCTCCACAACTGTCTGGTGGACTCCAGAATCTGAGCTCACTGCAACTGCAACCGCCACCGCCTCTGTTGCGTCTTTCACCGCTCAGAGTGGTACCACAACCCTTGCCGGGGCTTCCACTGTGGCTTCTGGCTCTACAACTGTTTGGTGGACCCCAGAGACAACCGTCTGGTGGACCGAGGCTTCCACTGACACCTGGTGGACACAGTCTACTCCAGGTGTCTCTTCTGCCTCTGCACAGGTTACCACTACAACTGATTCCGCCGGCTCCACTACAGTCTCCACTCTTGGTACAACTCTCTCCACCGATGAGAAGGTCGTCACATCAGTTTCCTCTTACACATCTGGCTCGTCCACTGGAGCTGTGACATCTGTCTACACAACGGATGAGGTCTACACAATCACCAACTACACCAACTCGTCAAACGGTGCTGCCGGTATCAAGGGTGCCTCCCAAGGATACAAGATCTTTGCACCAGCTGTTGCATTTGCCGCTGCTGCTGTTCTCCTCATCTGAGCGCCATGTGTTGGCTGCGTTTTCTGCATTTTTGTTACGACTTTGATGACTATAGACTGTATACTAGTGGGTAAAGGGTTAATATTGGCTTATTTTTAAAAAACGCTCTTTGGTTTCAAAAATCTCAAACGTAATTAACTTCCAAGTTCCTCCCTCATACAAACAAATTGCGCCAAATGTGTTGCCCGTATCCAAAAATTTTGGCGGCTGGCTTATCGCGCCAAACAAAAACACCATCCATCAACAGAAGTTTTTAGCTCCAAGCCCCAGTAGAGCAGAGCAGGCACTCCTTTAACGCTCTTTGCTCGAGGCACCACAGTCTACAGCATTTGAAACTGCCCGCAATGGACTCTCAGGAAGGTGCTGTGGCCCCGAGCTCCAGCAGCATTCACAAGGGCAGCCAACCGTCTCCCCCATCTCAGCAGCCAATGCAGCCAACAACAACCGAGGCTGCCGAAACGAGCGCCAAATCGGCCAAATCTAAGAAGCCGTCAGTGCTTGTTCAATCTATAAGGTCTATTTTCGGTTTCAGAAAGACCTCCCTCACGCTCTTTGTCGCACTCACTTACCTCCTTGTTTTCCTTGTCGTTCCGCTCTCTAAGTACAACAGCCTGAAACTCCCAGCAGAGGAGCCGGCCATTCTCCACTCATCATGGTTGGACTTACAGAGAATCTCCGAGAAGCCACATCCGTACGTCTCATCAGCCAATGACGAGGTTCACGACTATATCCTTCGCCGTGTGCAAGGTCTCGCCAAGAGGAGCAAGCTCTCAATTCAGGTGAGTGACGATCAGGAAACTGGCGTCAACTTGTTTGATATCAGCCCAAGTTGGAAGAATACCACCCGTGACTTCTTCCCATTGCACTACTACGAGAGCTCGAATATCCTTGTCAGAATCCCAGGTAAGAACTCCAAGTTGGAGGGTGTTCTCCTCAGTGCCCACTATGACTCCGTGCCTACCGCTTATGGAACCACTGATGATGGAACAGGCGTCGCCGCTCTTCTCGGTGTTTTGGAGGACTACGTCACAAAGGGTATCAGACCCTTGCGTACTATTGTCTTCAACTTCAACAACAACGAGGAATTTGGTCTCTTTGGGGCTCAAGCCTTCTTCAACCACCCTTGGAGCAAGGAAGTGAAGTTTGTTGTCAACTTGGAAGGTACTGGAACAGGTGAGCGTGCCATCTTGTTCAGAACATCGGACTATGCTGTGGCCAAATACTACTCAGGAGTGAGATCTCCCTTCGGGACCTCCATCTTCCAACAGGCATTCGCAAGTGGGGTCATCCGCAGTGAGACCGATTACAGAATCTACACCCAGCATGGTATGAGAGGCTTTGACATTGCCTTCTACAAGCCAAGATCACTCTATCACACTGCTTCGGACAACATCAGACACTCCTCGAAGAATGCATTGTGGCACATGCTTGGAAATACCTTGGACTTGACCCAAGCTCTGGCTGATGCCGAGATCATTGGTGATGATGCCGAGACGCCTGCGGTCTACTTTGACATTTTGGGCTTCTTCTTCGCCATTGTGCCATTGACTTGGGTTGTGAGTATCAACATCATCTTGCTCGCTGCAGCCCCAGCAGCCATGCTGTTCTTTGGAGCCATCATCAGCAAGAGAAAAATTTGGAATACTGGATTGTCCTTCTTCAGACTGCCAATTTCATTTGTCATTGCGGGAGTCTGCACAAAGATTGTCAGCGACACCATCTACTTCTTCAATCCATTCATTGTCTCAAGAGATTTCATGACTCCGATGATGACACTTGCCGCCACGTTCTTGTTCGTGAACTACGCCATCTTGACGGCCACACAGGCGCTCTGGCCTGTCCATGACCTCAAGTTGGTGATCACATTGGATGTCTTTATGGCTTTGTGGGTTCTTCTTCTGTTTGCCACTATCCGTGAGAGAGCATCAACTGCTACTACAGGCTTGTACGCCCTCACCATCTTCTACGTTCTCTACGCTGCATCCTCGATTCTTGGCCTCTTTGGCATTGCCGTTGCTGCTCCAAGACCAACACGTTCTGTGTCTCTTGCTAACTATGGCTCGGTTGGACCTTCCGAGAGTGCTGCACAGACCATCAATGACAGTGATGAGACTTCACCATTGCTCTCTAACTCTATTCCACACTTTGACTCGGAGTCAGATGAAGCTGTCGTTCCAGAGGTCGAGCAAGGTCATCCAGAACATAACTCATTCACATATGACTGGAGTTTACAGTACTTAATATTGGTTCCGATCACATTCCTTACTTCATATGTGTCACTCGAGCTTTGTTTGGAGGGGTTGAATCAGACAGTGCAGGAATCTCTATCAAGCCATGAGTTCATCTTCAACTTCCTCATCTTCTCAGCTGTGTCACTCACCATCCCACTTCTCAGTTTTGCTTACAAGTTGAACTTCCTCTTTGCCATTGCTCTCATTGCCACCATCATTGGAGGTGGTCTCACGAGTATCCTCAAGGAGCCATTCTCCTCCGACTCGCCATTGAAGTTCAGAGTTGCCCAGACAATTGACTTGGACAATGGCGCACTCCCATACTTTGAAGCCTTTGGAAGAGAAGGATTCCTCACTGACATCTTCTCAGATCTCCCATCAGTCAAGGCCGCTAAGGCTCCAATCACATGCGTCCCTCAAGGAGATGGAAATGAACTCTGCGCGTACCTGGGTGAGAGACCATACTTGACCAACGGCACATCAGCAGAGAGCGCACTCGACTCATACCTCCAAGTCTCAGTAATCCCGTCTGAGGTTGTGAGTGCACCATACTCTCCAATGAAGGTAGAGCTCAACATCACTGCTGTGAACAACAGATTCTGTTACGTCAACTTCAACTCCTCGACGTATTCCTCAGGCAACGGCAAGTCTCCCGTGAGAATCGTGACAGTGTTCCACGACAAGACACCCAAGAACAAGAGCATGATTGACTCAGCCGCCGCTATTCCTGTGGGCCCAAGCAAGGACTCGGCTGGAAACGACGTGTACAAATGGCTCCAGGGGATCGATGAGGTTCACTTGCACAAGCTTGATTGGGATCAGGATATCTACCACTTGGGACTCCAATGGGTACCAAAGTGGCTGGAGGATGGTGAGGAGCAGCAACCTATTGATTCTCCAGAGAACAAGCTCGGTGTGCATGTCTCTTGTTACTGGGGTGAGTTTGATGATGTTGCAGTTGTTGATGGTGAACCGGTGAGAAAGATTCCAGCATTCGATGAGCTGTTGAAGTACACATCGGTGACTACATCATGGAGTAACAGGTTTGAAGGATTGGTCCGCATTGACAAGTATGTCGAGCTGTATTGAGTCGGTTGTGTCAAAGAAGGTTTCACGAGTGGCCTTTGGGTTGCCTCGGAGCCGTTGCAATACAATATTTGTTAGTTTTGAACGTTCGTAACTGAAGTATAAGATGTATCTAGATTTGATCGGTAACTTTGCGCTGTTTAAGGTACCAGGCACCCCGATTGGGAGGATCCGCCCGTTTACCATGTTGCACATGGCCTTCTTCTCCGCACCTTCCTATAGAGAGCGCTGCGCCCAGGAACAGTGCTCAAGACAAAGAAGCACCATCACCCGTTGAATCTATTAATAACTCACCTTCAATTGACTTGATTGGTTTGATTTTGGATCCTTATCCTCGTGTTGCTTGTCTCGATGGCAACTTCTGTACGTTCAACTATGTAACCACAGCCCGCCTTCCGCCTCAAGCACCCATGCAGGCGGTTCCCCCCGCCTTTGTCCGCAAAGGCCACACCTTCCAGGCAATAATTTATAGTACTTTGTTCTGAATAGTTTCTGTTGTATCTTGTGAATTTGGTGAGTCTCTAGAAGGAACAGCAGAGACAGGTCTACATGCCAGTGTGGATGTGCCGGTGAGGGTGTTACTGGACGGGGCATTATGGAAGGTTCCATAAGCGCCACCGGACGAGTATATAAGGAGGACAGAGATTAGAGTGAGCTAGAAGCTCACAAAGAGATTCAATATATATGGGCTAAAAGGAAAAACAACACACATAATCGACGGAATTACACATCAAGATGCCTGTCCACTCCATCTAGAGCGAGTTCCAGTGTCCGTTCAAGCTCTTGTGGATCATGGCACACCAGACACCAGTGCGGCTCGGTCCCGGCGGTTTCACAATATAACTATTAGGTGATCTGCTTGATGTTGATTGCTCACTTGTAGGACCGTAGGACCCCTGTCTCCCTGGCCGTTTTGGGAAGAGTTGCTTCCCCTTTTGGCGCCGGCGGTGGGCTTGCAAGGTGAACAAAATAACACGCTATACATTCCGATTCAGCAAACTTACACCGGTCTCTGATATAATATCCAAGCCGCTCTTAAATGAGGGCCAATTCATTATATAAATACATCAAACGTCACCCTTACAGTGAGCCAGATGGCCTTGAAGGTCTTATCCAGAGCTTTGCGTGTCTAGATCTTGGTTCCAGCTTCTGGGAGCGTGGTAGCCAGGCACCATCCAGCGTCCTGATCTCTGGATACGTAGGCCGCCTGGTAAAGTCTATTGTTCCAAGTTACTGCATACGCGGACATGCCTGTCTGTACGCGTCCGCCTCGAGCTCTCGAGCCCTCGAGCCCAACAGATGTCTCACCCTGTCCCCTTACCCACGTCAATCGTTGGGGTGGCGCGTGAGCTTTGACAGGCGTCGGGAGATATGGAAGAAGTTGTCAACAGCTGGGTTTCCCTTCAAGCATTCCACTCTCTCGATAACATTCGTTGTCTCTCGTAGTTGTCATAAGCACTTTGTCCGATTGAATGAGAGGCCCTCGACACAAACAAGCTATGCAATCCGTGCTATGTGGAATGTGCTAAAAGTGAGATCTTTGTTTCAATCCTCTATGGCTCCGAGACTGCGTGGACCATTGTCACGGTAACAAGCACCTATACTGTCTGATTTCTTCCAGAAGCAACTTCTCTCTTCCAGAAACCGTTTTGGTTGCGGCGGAGACGAGTGCCGATCGATCTGGGAGAAACTCGAGAGAGAGAGAGCGGTATGTGGCCTTACGCGCCGCATACCGCGGCCCCAGAAAATAAGCGTAAACATAGGAGTCGCCACCCTCAACAACACCGCAAAACACCCTAAAAACTCGCAAACAACGCCGGCGGTTCACACATGGGGCCTCTCAGGCTTTTTTCAGGGGCTCAAACTTGTACATTGGGCTTTGGTGGTGCAATTTCCATCTTTTCCCGTCCGAGTTGGGCAACATGACGTGCGTTCGCTAATGCACATACCAACGCCCTTGCGGAATGGGACGCACGAGCGTGACAGATACGCGTCCTGTCTCTGATTCCTCCAGCTATCCACCACCAGCATGGCCTCCTCTCGATGGTTCCACTCCGGTATGCCCCACCAGTCTGTGCTAAAGTTAGCATCGTGGGCCCATGCTCCCGCCGTTGCCCGTGCTCTCCAGTGGAAACATGGCCCAGCTCAACGCACTCCCACTGCTCCCCGTACATGTGGATACAACCCCCCAGACATGCCCTCTCAGGAGTATTTAAGCCATCAAATGCCCCACCATCTCTCCGGCCTCAATCCTCTTGTTCTGGCTCTTCACAACACACTCTCTCGCTCATCATGAAGTTGTCAACCACCACGCTCATGGCCCTGGCTCTGGCTCTCCAGGCCCATGCTTACATCAGCGTCAACGTCACCACGTCCTCTCCGCTCTCTAAGAGAGGCAGCTCCGGATCTGGCTCCTCCTGTCCTGGTTCCACCTTCTACTTCGGCTCGGACAAGAGCTCTGTCTACTGCTCCCTCGACACTGGTGCCACCGGCTGCTACGTTGACTCCGAGTCCTCCTACGACTACTCTTCTTCCTCTTCATACTCGAAGAAGAGCTCCACATGCTCTGGCTCCACTGGTTGGGGCTACTCCTGGTCCGGTGAGGAGGTTTCTGACTCCTTCTGCTTTGACTCCAACGGCAACGACAAGTGTGACATCAACTTTGGTGTCGTGACAACTTCCGGTGAGGAGAACACATTGGGTCTCTGCTACGATTCTTCCTCCAGCTCCACGGGCTTCTTGGACTACTTGTCTGATGCTGGTCTTGTCAAGAGAAAGTTCTTCTCCGTTTGTGGCGACGAGTCCGAGAACGCATTCACATTCGGTGGTATTGACACCGGAAAGTTCGAGGGTGACCTCTGTGCTCTTCCATGTATCGACTCCAGCTCTTGGAGTGTCAAGCTTTGGGATGTCCTGTGTGGCTCTTCCTCTTTGACTTACGGTAACAACTACAAGTTCACATTCAACACTGGTTCTGAGAACGGTTTCACCATCCCAACTGAGGTCTACTGGTCCATCTTGAACAAGTTCGGTGCTACCTACGACTCCACTTTTGGAGACTACGTCTTCTCTTGTGATGCTGTCGACACCTTGACTTTGGACTTTGGTGACTTTTCCCACGACATTTCCACCTCCAAGTTCATTACCACCATCTCTGGCACTGACTACTGTACTTTTGATACCTCTGTTGTTTCTGGTGACTCCTTCGAGTTTGGCTACTCCTTCTTCTCTGATCTCTATTTGGGTTTCGATGCTGAGGAAGGTCAGGTCTTGATCGGCAAGTACACCAACTCTGGCTCCTCCTGTGTTGACGTCTCTGACAACATTCCATCCACCACCAAGGGCGAATATTACACCCAGACACAACTTACCACCACCAACGACATGAAGTGCACCCAGCCAGCTACTACTACCCACTGGACTACAAGTCCAACCAGAGGCACTCAGTGCTCTGACAAGACCACCTCCTCTCATGCTGTCTCTACCACTTTCTACCCAGGAACCTCCACCGCTTACACCATGTCCACAGGCACCACCTCTTCAATCACTGAGTCTTGGGGTAAGACCAAGTCTACTGGCACTACTGAATCCTGGGAAAAGTCTACTGGTACTACTGAGTCTTGGGGTAAGTCAACTGGTACTACATGGACCAAGCCAACTGGTGAGACTACCTCTTGTACCACTTCTGAGGGCAAGCACACCAAGCCAACTGCTGAGACCTCTTGTACTACCACTGAGAGCAAGCACACCAAGCCAACTGCTGAGACCTCTTGTACTACCACTGAGAGCAAGCACACCAAGCCAACTGCTGAGACTTCTT
>PPNT02000064.1:0-62497 GCA_003708285.2 Petasospora xylosilytica | reverse complement strand
GTGTCTTGGGGGGGGGATTACCAGTGTCACTGCACCCAAAGCTGTCTGGTAGAGTTGACCCATCCTTGAGCGAGCATTCGGTCTTAGACACCATAGAAGAAGTTTTCAGCTAAATTCGTTAGATGATATAATGATCCCAGTATGAGTGCTGTAGTCAAGACTCAAGCTCATGAGAGACTCTCTTCTGGAGTGGAGGAAGAGTCAAATATAAGGCCTCAAGCACTGCCACCCGGGCGCGCATTGTGTCTAAGAGAGAGCAACAAAAGTGTACAATACAACTACAAGTGGACCTCTAAAAACGATACATAAGCTTTTAATATACTAATTGTTAAATAAACATAATATAAGACTCTTTATACAGGCTCCTTTGGAACTGCTGCCTAGCAGGAAGACAAAGTACGGCCCACAACGGAATTCCGCTTTTCTCATTTCCATCTAAAAACGAAACTTGAAGCGCCCATCCTCTTCGAAGGAGTACTCAAGTAGCTCAGATGTAACTCTTCCAACAATTTCAGTGGCAATTACAGTGATGAAGCTGCGTTTCAAAAGCGTCCAGGTACCGCTAACTAAGGCAGGGCGGTACAATCCCCCGATGAAGGGGACGCCTCTCACGGCGTAGAGTGGGGAGCACACAAGCAGGGTGAGGAGACCCACAGCAAGGCCAAGAACGCTGGAGAAATGGAGAGTCAACATTCCCATCCACTGAATCCAGTAGGCGGAGACGATATAGTCATCGAGGTTGAAGGCACCGCCGTACAGCTCCCGGGTGAAGTGGTTCACGGTTCCAACTGCGAGCAAGATCGCGTACACCAGGAAGAGTCCCTTGATTAGCAGGCGCTTGATAAGACTTGGACGTGGAAGCTTAGCCATTGTAAAGTCCTGCAGTAGTTAAAATGTGAAAATAAAAGTAAGAGGACCTTCAAAAGCTCGAAGGGGCCTTTTTCAGTTAAAGAGCTGCCCTTTGTATTCTGTCTGTTAGGGTGAGCGGTTACGTGAAGGCTCAGGCTGAGAGTGTCATGAAAAGTTTCTAAGGAGATCGCCCCAATAGCAATGAATGCATACAATAAGGAAATGAATTGTATATATGAGTACTTGATTGCTTGACTGTATAGGTTTACGGGGTGTGATCGCGTTCAGAGGATGGGATATACTCTGGGTGCGGAGCTTCTATTCTGGGAGGCTCTACTAGAATTAAGGATATTAATCACAACTGGAGGAGAGAGAGCTATAAAGGCAAGCCATTGATAGTGGCTATGTGATAAATTAATACACCAGATGTCATGGAACAAAGTATATCACTGCGCTGTTCGCACTCAGAAGAGGCCCGTCGCAGTACCGAGTCCAAGAACGCCTCTAAGGACCCACGTAAACCGGTCAAACTGCTTAGACAAGTTTATGAAAGGCTCAGAGTCAACCGTAAGAACAGGTCCCTTTGTAAGAAGCCCAAAAAGGACACCAAAGACTTGTAGAACCAACAGTAAGATGCCCAGGGCCCAGCTCAGCGTCGTGAAGATTTGCACAAACATGGCGAGGAGCTGGCTGATGACGCCCGGCTGAGGTGGCTTGATCTCGTCAGTCTGAACTCCAACGGAGACCATTTTGGTGGACAAAGGAGGGAAAAGATCAAACGTAGGAGCATCCATATCTCTTGGTGCGAGCAAAGGTGTTGAGTAGACCGACGTTGATGGTGTTGAGACGGTCAAGAACTCATCGTCGCTCGCCATAGGATCCAGTTCAGGAGAAGATGGAACAGACATAGCAGTTCGGGATGTTGTGGTCTTTATGATCGGAATCTGGTAGGATTCGATGGAAAGGATGTAAAGGATGTATGTGTACTCTATTTATTGTGCAAACGGGCAGAAATCGGGTGCTATGCACTACTGGTAGAGGGAAGGACCGGGCGCCAGACAGAAAACGCTACGAGCATGAAGCTTGACAGAGATGGGGGGGGGGCGGGTACCCAATGCATGGGTTTAGTAGAAGGACCAGAAATACTACGTACACAGATTATAGCCAACAATCAATCAGTATTTTAATCGGACCCATTTTATTGGGGTTCCAGAGGCAGCTAGAATCTTGTGCCGCAAGCCCCCACAGCTGCTTAGTGCAGGCTGACCATTTAGCTATCCAGGTGCTACCAATTTCAATGACTGCACCAAACAATCAGCAACAGCAACGATTAAAATATCATCTTTATGAGTCATAGTCAGCATCCAGGAGCCAAGGGTATCTGTATCTATAATAGAGTGCGCATTGTAAGCCCCAGCAGATAAGGCTCATGCAGATACTGACAATGGAGGTGACGAGAAGCATCAAGCAAACCTTCACAGCGA
The DNA here is from genome assembly GCA_003708285.2 of Petasospora xylosilytica. NCBI lineage: Eukaryota > Fungi > Ascomycota > Saccharomycetes > Phaffomycetales > Wickerhamomycetaceae > Petasospora > Petasospora xylosilytica. The sequence continues at coordinate 60,164 of PPNT02000064.1, read as the reverse complement.
TGCTTTTCTCATTGTAAGGAACCTTGGCACCCACAAAAACATGGTTCATCGCGATATAGATGCCAAAGAATGGCAAGATGCCAAGAGGGACGAATGTAAGGCAGAAGAAGACAGCCTTGAACCAGCGCAGCAGCGTTCTTGCGAGCTCAATCTCCCTCAAGTCCCTGGTACCCATGAAGACATGGGCGAGGAGAGCCATGAAACTGAAGTAGATCACACAGGTGGTAATCCCCAACAAAATCATGTAGTATGACTTCAGGAATCTCTGAACGCGCTGGCGAGTGGTGGTGGGCTTCTCTGTGTGTGGAGGCTTCACCACAATCATGTTGGCGTATGGCGGCGTGAGATCTGGAATGAGGTTAGGTGGATAACGCATTGTTGAGGTCGAGCTGGATCGATATTTGACTGGTATTCGACTGTGAGTAGTGTGATGTGATATGGAATATGGAAAGGGCGGGAATGTCTTTTATGAGGGCCTCTGTAGAGGACAGAAACAGAAAGGGACAGAATCTGGTGAGAGCGACGAGGGGCCTGGCAGGTGAAATCGCTGAGTTTCTGGCGATGCCATGGAGAATTGATGGAGAAGGATCATAAGTCGTAAGACGAGACATCACACGCGCCCACACACCACGTCTCCCGTCCCTAGACCCCTCATAGAGCTGTGGTGGGGCTTCCAACCTTCCAACATGAAGGCCACTGCCCAGCTTAAAAAATAATTCGCGAAATCGCAATAAATGTCCAAATTGGGAAATCAAGTAACTAGACTATGGATGATGATAAACTCGCAAACAATAGTTAAATTAAGCCTCAGACGAACAGAAGATCACGAGGAAGGACAAACGGAATCAAATTATTCATCCAATTTGATTCTAACAGCCTTGACCTGTGTGTAGTTGTCCAAAGCCTCCTCACCCATCTCTCTACCGAAACCAGACTGCTTGTATCCACCGAATGGCACAGTAACGTCGAAGTCGTTGTAAGTGTTCACCCAGACAGTACCAGACTTGAGCTTCTTAGCCACGGACAAGGCTCTGTTGATGTTCTGAGTTTGGATACCAGCACCAAGACCGTACTCGGAAGCGTTGGCCATAGCAACAACCTCGTCAATGGTGTGGAACTTGGAGATGGTGACAACTGGACCAAAGATCTCCTCAATGAGAATCTTAGCATCCTGTGGGACATCGTAAAAGACGGTTGGCTTGACGAAGTAACCCTTCTCACCAATACGCTCACCACCTGTGAGGAGCTTAGCGGAGGAGTTCTTTCCAATCTCGATGTACTTCATAATAGTCTCAAACTGGGCCTTGTTGGTGATAGCACCCTGGAAGTTGGACTCGTCGAATGGGGAACCAACCTTGATGTTCTTCTCAAGGTGCTCCTTGAAGGCAGCGAGAAGCTTGTCGTAGATGGTGTCCTGAACGTAGATTCTGGAACCGGAAGAGCAAATTTGACCAGCGTTCTTGAAGATACCGTTAACCAAGTTGTCCAAAGTCTTTGGCAAGTCACAGTCGTCAAAGACCACGTGTGGGGACTTACCACCAAGCTCCAAGGTAACCTTCTTCAAGTTGGACTGTGCAGCCTTGACCATGACGTCTCTGCCGATAGCGGTAGAACCAGTGAAGGCAATCTTTCTGATCTTTGGATGGTTCAGAATAGCCTCACCACATGTTCTGCCAGGACCTGGAACAATGTTGACAACACCGTCTGGAATACCAGCCTCCTTACACAAAGATGCGAAGAACAAGGCATTGAGTGGAGTAGCAGAGGCAGGCTTGAGAACAACAGTGTTACCTGTTGCCAAAGCTGGAGCAATCTTCCAGGAGAGCATCATGAGTGGGAAGTTCCATGGAATGATCTGTCCACAAACACCAAGAGGCTCTCTGTAGGTGTAGTTAACGTATCCGTTTGTTGGAATGGATCTACCATCCATCTTGTCTGTGAAACCAGCAGTGTATCTCAAGTAGTCAATGACGAGCTGGACATCACCTCTAGCCAAAGCCAAGGTTTTACCGTTGTCGAAGGACTCAATGGATGCCATGAGCTCCTTGTTGGTCTCGACAAGATCAGCGAGCTTGAGGAGAAGCTTGGATCTGTAGCCAGCAGGGGAAGTGGACCAGAACTCGTTGAATGCCTTGTCAGCAGACTCGACGGCGAAGTCAACATCGTCAGCGTTGGCAGCGTACACCTTGGCGACGATCTCTTCTGTGGATGGGTTCTCAACTTCAATGGTCTTCTCTGTCTGGTAGAACTGGTTGTTGACAAAGATACCGGTTGGCTGGTTGTATGTCAAGCCGTTTGGCAATGTGATTTTGAGTGGCTCAGCAGCCTGTCTGTTGAAAGTGGACATATTGTGCTTGAGGAAAGTGATGAATGTCTGTGTGAGCACAGGACGAAGGGCCAGCGAGGCCAGCTTCGTTGGCTTAAATAGCGCCGGGGATGCCTAATCAGATGTTAGTAAAACTGTTTCAGCTTGCTCTGCTTCCTGCTTCCTATTTTAGCGGTCTGGGGCGTGATAGCCGCGTGTGTGGGGAGCAGCGAACATGTAGAGTGCTATGGAAACGCAAACCCGGGAGGCCGAGGTTGAGCAGCAATCTGGGGAGAAGTGGAAAACAGCGCGGAATGGTTTCCAGAGAGCAATGACAAGAGGGATCAGAAGCCCAGAAGCCCATGAGAAGAAGGCCAAAGTGATAGACGCACAGTTGAGAGGCAAACCCCATCTGGAAGAACCGGCATCTCTTACCTTGCGGCTAGACTGGTCAGCAAAGAGCCACTCGTGGTTGGAGGAATCAATGACAATGGGATTGTTGAAGACAATGTGGTAGTTCTTAAGAGCGTCTGGTGAACATCGGACATTGGAAGACTTGATCGGTGATGAAGGAGAGAGGTTCTCGACGAGCGCCCGATCTCGGTGTTTGGAACGCCTTGAGGAGGAAGCAGTGTGAGGCTTGGGTAGGGATCAGATACGTACCATTGTGTGTGTGACTTGGTGAGCCTTTCAAGTAGGGTACCTGAGGAGTTGGAGGAGAGATGAGGAGCTTTATAAGAGACAGCTGTGGTGCTGGGCTTTTTTTTCACCTCCGATGAATCATCCACATCGCCTATGCACAATCAGTGCGCGCCGCCAAAACACCCAATGGGAGCGCCAGTCTCTTCAGGAGTCAGCGGTGGGCAGGTGTCCGTGGTACCTGACTCTGGACTCTGAATTGTTCTCTCTGTACCCTTAGACTTCCAAGAGCTGAGGGAAACTGTGCGAGTTTGGCGTAACTGGATTAGCTCATCGCCCGAAGCCGGAGTTAGGCCGGTGACGGAGTTCCCCTTGAGGTGCGGCTCAACCATCAACACGGGAAAACAAGCTCTCTCTAGCTTTCAACTTTGATGGCCTTTCAAATCATGGGGAAACAAAGGGCGGGACATCGAAGTCCGACGGTTTTGTGCCGCATGGAGAAGGCTGCAAGAGTGTGGGTTGAAAGGAAAGGGACACCTCTTTCTGGGTGGCTGAATGGCACCTGGGCACCTGGTGATTGTCAAGAGGGCACATCTGAGTCATGGGTGTACGCTTTGACGGATCTTGGGGAAGAGAAGGAGTCTGGAGAAGAAATGAACCTGTAACGGGGAACGAAAGACGATAACTAGACAAATCATTCTCAGATGTGCTCAAAATGAGAGGTGGAGGATCCTTGGAGGCTGGAGTGGGGCTCAAAGTGTTGAGAGCTTGGCGACTCCTTTGAAAAAGACTGGCCAGAGAGCTCTGGAAGCCGTAGTTTGGCCCTCAGGTGGGGAGTTGAAGAGATGTATGGCTTGTCTGAGTTCCCTGTGAGCTGTGAGGTGTGTGTTCTGTGCGGCGCTGGCTTCTTCAAGCTGCGATGTCGTTACCCCACAACAGACCTCAGAAGGTGGCAAACGGGGAGGGAAGGTTCCAGAACACAGTGTGGAGGAGACCAGACAGGGACTTGTCCCCTGAGTAATGGATGGCTCATGCTCGAGTCATTCTTATCCAACAATGAGTCCGTGCCTGAATATGCCTCGTCAATGCTTCTAGAATGTGTCAAAGCTGTTCCCCTTTGTTCCTTCCAGCCACTTACAGCCTTCGCGATTGTCAACCGGACTTTTACGTAAAGCTTTGTCAGTTGCGGTTTGGCAGGGATTCGCGAGTAGTTCAGAAGCTGAAACTGCGGCTGACATTCTCGGTTTCAGAAGGGCTCAATTTTGTCATGATTTGGTAAAGCTCATCGCAACATCATGACAAAGAAGCAGGCTTTTCCCCTCCCAACCGTCTATATAAACACGTCTCGGGCTCCAAGTCGAACCTCAAACCTCTTTTTTGTGGAGCACAACATACAGTCCACTCAACAGACAACCAAACAAATGACAGACATGGTTTCCCCAAGATCTATCCTCAAGTTCTTCATCGCCATCGCACAGGAGGAGGGAGTTGGTGCCCAAGTGCGAAGATCAATCGGTACTATGAAGATGCGTAACTTCCCTCCATTCCTCATGCTTGACCACTTCAACGTTACTCCTCCAGCCGGTTTCCCAGACCACCCACACAGAGGCTTCTCCACCGTCACATATGTCAACGAGGGTATGATGGCTCACGAGGACTTCACAGGCTCCATGGGAGTTCTCAGACCAGGTGACTTGCAGTTCATGACTGCTGGTAAGGGTATTGTCCACTCAGAGATTCCAGTCAAGACTGAAGACAACCAGCCGTGTATCGGTATGCAGTTGTGGGTTGATCTTCCAGAGGATATGAAGGACTGTGACCCACTTTACAGAGACTTGAAGCGTGAAGAGATCCCAATTGCCAAACCAAATGACAAGGTCACCGTCAAGGTCATCGCAGGTGAGGCCTACGGTGTGAAGTCAGTCCAGGATCTTGCCCATGTTGCCGTTGAGTACTACGACTATGAGGTCGCTCCAGGCGGTGAGTTTGTCCAGCCATTCCCAGACAACTACAACGTCTTCCTGTACATCTTGAAGGGTGACTTGGAGGTCAATGGTACTCACCTTGAGCAGCACTCTGCCGCATTCTTTAACAGAGATGGTCAGGCCGTTATTGGTAAGGTCCCAGAGTCATCCAAGGGTACCACCAGACTGGTTGTTATTGGTGGCCAGATGCTTGATCAGCCAATCGTCCAGCACGGTCCATTCGTCGCCACTTCCCGTGAAAAGATCTACGACGCCTTCATGTCTTATCAGGCTGGTGTGAACGGATTTGAGAGAGCTAGAGGTTGGTACTCCAAGATTGGTGGCGGTGTTAAGGAGTCTGATTTGGAGAAGGAGTTGCAAGGCCAGGCCAAACCAGTTAAGGATGAGCTGTGATCCCGAGAACATTGGATTTTAAAATATGTATTTCCACTCTATAGTACTTGAAATGTTTATCGTTATTTATTGTTAATGAAGCGCCAAGTTGCTTGTAGAATTGGCTTGATCCTAGTTGAAGAGAAAGGCCAGAGCTCGTGTACCCATATGCTCAAAACCTTACACATGCTGTTGAAGTACTAGGCGAATGGTCTACCGATGAAACAGTTTACAAAGGTTTATCTGTTTTTTATGTTTCCAATCGTCGTATCTAATAAGAGTATAATAATGGGAGGATGACGGCTCCTGCGAGATATCAAAGAAATGCAGTGCAACATCTGTCTCTTCAAGACAAAAGGCCCACAAATAAAGATATGTCATAATAGATGTGGCATGAGGCAGTGGAATAACTCATGTTTTCAGAGCTCCGTTTTTATCTCCACGTAGTTCATCAAGTCCACCCCCTTCATACACTCAGTAATCCAAAGTCATAACAACATTTAGTGGTGGTTGTCCTCTGGCTCCTCAAGAACGAACCACTCCTCAGAGACCTGCTCACCGGCGGCGTTGGTAGATGGGGCAGCAACCTCGACCTCAGCAGCCTCGTAGTCGGCCAATTGAGTAGCGGCGTCAACCTCGAGACCTGGGACCTGTGGGGCAGCTGGCTGCTTCCATGGTCTGACGGAACCCTCAGCGTCCTTGGCGGAGATTGGAGTTGGCTTGAAGGCCTTGAGCTCCTTGATGTACAAGTCCTGAATGATGTCTGGTGGTGAATGTTAGTACTCCAATTCATCAATTGAGGGGCTCCCGGATCAGAGGTTTATGAGGGCTCCAAGTGGAGGACACCCGAGCACGCGTTCCGGGCTCGATCGGGAGGGAAAGGGCGGCAAAACTCACTTCTTCTGGCTGGCATAGCGGAGAAGGCACGGACAGAGACCTTGGAGGCCACGAGACGTCTTGCAGCGAACATTGTGAGTGATGAATATGAAGGTGCAAGTGTCTCCAAACGGGCCTTACGGGGGGTGTTCTTCACTCTGTTGGTCTTTTTCTCCTCGACACTTTCGCGAAAATTTGGGGGTTACCCTTCGGCGATGGAGGGCTCTACGGAAAATTTCATTGGCCAACGCGAAGCTGACGCAGCGGGGAAGGAACCAGGGAAGAACTTCAGAGGAAAAAGCCCATTATGGTGAGGTTTTACTGTGACTATTGCAAGAGTACGTATGGAAGGGACTGAGTGCTTTGCTTTGGCCCCCTAGGTGGACAAATACTAACACAATGACCAGCATACTTGACCCATGACGCCACCAGTGTTCGTAAGAACCACTTGTCTGGTAGAAACCACGTGAAGTTGGTCTGTGACTACTATGAAGGTAGGTTGAATATTTATGTTTATTACAGAGAGACTGAAATACTAACATATCTGCTCCCAGAGAAAGCCAAGGAGCTCGGGATCTGGCACACACACGAAGTGCCCGTCGAGATCACAACGGAGAAGCTATACAGGGGAATACCAGGCTCAGACATGAAACAGTCTTATGACTTCTACAAACTGGCGGAGACGAAGGTGTTACCACCGCCTCCAAACTTGCCCAACCTTCCTAACCCGCCTCCAAAGGTGCTCCATGATGCTCGTAATGAGAAAGAGCTCATAGGCAACATTCTCAAGACAATCAATTGAGACCTGGCATGAATATAATGACTTTGAATGAACGGTGATATGAATATTGACAGTATATTTGAGCTTATAAACAGGTATGTAGACACCTACGAGCGCTTTCGCAACAGCAGAGAGAGCAAGGAAGTAGGAGTTGGCCCTGCTCACGTTGTCCCGGTTACGAGCAACGTAAACACGGCAAAGTTTTTTTTTTTTTTCCAGAAGTTTCGCGGCGCCTTTGAAATTGAGCGAAGTTGGAAGAAAAATTGCACACACCACAGCACAGGCAAAGTCGTCGTTCATACAACCTCCCATACACATACACATCAACATGGCCCAGGAAGTTCCAACATTCAAGCTCGTCCTCGTCGGTGACGGTGGTACCGGTAAGGTAAGTACTCCAGGCCCACGCGGAAGAGGGAAAGGAGACGTGGTGCTGTCATCTGGCTTTTTGTTTTGATTTCGTGGTGGCGGAACGCAAGGTCATCGATCTTCCATACCTGCAGTTGCGAGAAGGATGATTTAGAGCTTGATCTGTGTGCAGAGTACACTCCTTGTCTCTTTTGTGACGATTGGTGTTTGAAACTGTGCGCCGTTGAGCTTGCCGCCGGTTCTTTTGCTCTCGTTTGCCATCTACTACGTCCATCGCAGATCTGAGGACGTTGTATCTTCAAGCTTCTTATTCAGCCAGACTCTAAGGCATTGATTTTGACGCCATGATGGATTTTTCATGCCTATGGATATCTTCTCATTGTTATATCTTTCCATCTTCAAGCAAAATACCTGACAATCCACATCTCTTGTTCTTTTCGCCCATGACCACTTTGAACAATTACTAACAATGCAACACAGACTACTTTCGTCAAGAGACACTTGACTGGTGAGTTCGAGAAGAAGTACATTGCTACCCTCGGTGTTGAGGTTCACCCATTGGGTTTCTTCACCAACTATGGTGAGATCAAGTTTGACGTCTGGGACACTGCCGGCCAGGAGAAGTTTGGTGGTTTGAGAGACGGTTACTACATCAACGGTCAGTGTGGTATCATCATGTTCGATGTCACCTCCCGTATCACTTACAAGAACGTTCCAAACTGGCACAGAGATCTTGTTCGTGTCTGTGAGAACATCCCAATCGTGCTCTGTGGTAACAAGGTTGATGTCAAGGAGAGAAAGGTCAAGGCTAAGACCATCACCTTCCACAGAAAGAAGAACTTGCAGTACTACGACATCTCCGCCAAGTCCAACTACAACTTCGAGAAGCCATTCTTGTGGTTGGCCAGAAAGCTTGTCGGTAACCCACAGTTGGAGTTCGTCGAGGCCCCAGCCTTGGCTCCACCAGAGGTGCACGTCGATGCTCAGTTGATGCAGCAGTACCAGCAGGAGATGGACCAGGCCACCGCCATGCCATTGCCAGATGAGGACGATGCTGACTTGTAAGAGGTCTCGCTTCTCCATTGCTGATACGCTTTTTCTATTGATTCCCTCACTCCTTTTAATTTGGTGATTGGGTTCTTCGGTGTTACTCTGTACGTTATTGAGTTAAGACTTTAAAAGAGATATCTGATTGCTAGAACTTATTTAACTTGCTGTAGGCAATTTGCTGTAGATTGGTTTCCCTAGGGGTGTTTTGTGGAGAGAAACGTTCACTCGCATGTATATCATCGCTTCTGACGAGCCGGCCCGGGGGCAGTCCAATTCTCAAACATTAATGTTTACAAACACGGTCGACACTAACGAAAAGACAGACACCAGTGTTGGAAATTGGAGACATCGTCACATCAGCTATCCCAACTTGAAACAGTTTTAAACCCGATCAGCCTTATACACGTGGTTCGTGTTCGTGTTTGACGTTGACCGTCATCCCTGTCGTTCTGTCTCAGCCAGAGGTTGATCTCAACATGTCAACAACACCCAACTTTTGAACTTCGCCCCAAGCCCCATAAGCTCATGCTCTACGGTCGAAATCAAACAGTAAATTTTGTGCATTCATTAAAACCAGCAAAGCAACAACCAAGGCCAATGAATTGACGTAGATGCGTGGGGAGAACTGTTAGACATTGTGTGTATACTTTAAGAAATGACATGAACGGATGATTAAAAAACGTGGCGGGAAGCACCATAGCAAGAACAACCTCGGATGGGAAGACCGTATCCAGAGGTTTTAGACGTGGCGAAGTGAACAATGTGGGGGCGCACAGTGCGCGGTAGTGTACAGTAAATGATGATGATGATGATGATGAAGTGCAAAAGTGGAGGGGAACAGCAAACCGGCTCAATCAAAAGCCACACTGGTTTGGATACGTTCTGTCCGTGAGTGGGGATGGGAAGACACCGTAGTATGAGAGTTTCTGGAAGTCCCACTCCAATGCGCTCTCGGTCTTCCAGCACCAGAAGATCCATCCACCGCGCTGCTCAAAGGCGTCGAGCTGGGCCTCAATGTACTTTCTGTGGTTGTCAAACGTTGTCGAGTCCCAGGCGGTGATGTCCTGCGAGCCGGAACAGGAGCCAATGTAGGCGTAGTTGTCTGCTGGGTCGGAGGTGAAAGTCTGGTCGTAACGAGCACCACGGCCAACACCATTGAGCCACTGAGGACAGTCGGTGAGGGCGGCAGACCACTCGCCACAAACGTTCCAGTGATACTCGGACTTGGCGTTGGATCCCCACGAGCACGCGGTGGAGATGTGGTCGTCAATGGACATCTGGAGCTCGCCAGTGGAGAACACCTGGTAGTGGTGGTGGTCAATGCACACGCCCCAGTATGAGTCGAGGAGGAACTTGTCGTTGAAGAAGGTGTAGTCGAGGTATGCATCCTGGATGATAACGTTGGCAACGGAGCCTGTGTTTCTCAAGTTCCAGTAACCAGTGTCCCAGAACTCAGTGAGCTTGGTGGTGTCCAAATCAACACCCAATGGCTCGTTGAGCAACTCGATACCAATGATCACATCCTCATAGTCTGAAGTACCATACTTGTTGAAGATGTACTGCAGCACGTCGAGCGTCACCTGTGTGTTGTCACCATCCTGGAACTCAATCTGATCTCTCAATCCAGAGTTATCGAATCCATTCTGGGAGCCTGGGGCACCGTGCAAGTCGACCCAGACCTTGAGGCCATAAGTTCTGGCCCACTCAATGGCCTTGTCCAAATAATCCTCCTGGCCCTGGATGTATGGATCATTATCAAGCAGCTGGAAGGCCCAGTATCCGATCGGGATTCTCACCATGTTGAGCCCGGCACCGGCAATGCTCTCAAAGTCCTGCTCTGTGATCCAGGAGCTCCAGTGCTGTTCGAGACGCGAGGCAGCGAGCTCTGGGCCAAGGTACTGGTGGTAGTGGTACTCATCCACGGGGATGTCGTCGCCAAACACCTCAAAGAGCGAAGGCGTGATGTATGGCTCCAGGACGAGCCATCCTCCAATGTTGACACCTCTGATGAGGTCAGAGTCGTAGTCCCAACCTCTCTTGTACATCTGGGGGCCGCCGTGGGACGCGATAGGCGCACTCAGCACCGTGGAGGCCGCTGTTGCTAGTGCGATAAGGGAGCTGAGGCCGAGCATGTTCTTTGTGTGGAGTCTCGGCTGTGAGCAGTCAAGTTAGAGGGATTGAGGCTTGAAAGGGTGGCAGAAAGGGGAGCAAGCGGCGGGGGGACACAAGGGTTATATATGGCCGAAGGGGGTGGTTTGTGATTCTGGGCCGGGGGCGTGATCGAGCCGCGTTTCGTAGTGCAGGAGTGAAACAGGTGGTGATCTGTGCGGAGAAGCTTTGACGTGTTCTGTGCGCGTGAGGGGCCAAGTACCAGAGGGGAGCCGGGTGTTGCGGGAAGCCTAGAGAGTGTGGTGGAGCTCCTTTGTCGTTGTTTATGGAAGAGGCTCTGGGGCTCAAGGGCGAGGAGGAGGCTCTTTATACAAAACAACACCCTCCAGCCATGTGCCAAAAATAATCCCCTGTTCCCAAACGAGCAACGAGAGCGGCCACAATTGGCTCCTTGGCAGGGAACTGTACAAAAGACGCGTCGTTCCGCAGAGATCAGGAACAAAACGAGCGCAGGATTATGCGGGACCCGGGCCTTTGTGACTTTGCGAGCTGGAGAGCTGGTGTTAGGGTTTTCTGGACCACCCAAAGGCGGTTATTGGCTGGTTTGGAGCCGTAGTTTGTATCTCCAGACTTACCTATGTTCATTGGTATGTACTGTGCTGGATTATAGGCCCAGGTCCCAAAGTGTGGCCCTGGCCAAGAGCAAGTTTCATCATCACGCGCGCTGGCTTGAAGAGCTTGATACCCACGGTACGCGCACTCTCCTCCTGGCTCTTCAGGCCAAGGAGCCATGGGCGAGCGCTCCACTTTGAGGTCATTCGATGGAGCCAATTCTGATTCTCCCACCCATTCTCGGCTAATCTGCCAGTTACACAGCCTTTGCCCGTGGACCCGTGGAGGTATTACTCGAGAGTGTGGGGAAGCCGATGGCGGATCAGCGCCACGATCGAGCGTACTACCCGATGGACTAGAACTGCCGGGCCCACAAATGACTACGGGACATCCCCAGAGTACCAAATTGGGCTTTAGAGTTTAGGGCTCTTTGGGGTATACTCCTGGAGCTTAGGGAACTACACTATATGGACATTAGAAGGTGTTGGTGAGATCAGTGTAGCAGCTAGCTTGCCCGTGGTGCTGACCAAGTGATCGTAACTACGTGCACGTCATGTACGTCATTTATCTCAACGCGTCCAAGCCTGAAGCCCTCGAAGTGCGAAAGGGGTCGCTAGAACACTTACTGTTCATTGTCAGTGGAATTGGTGTAGTATTGCTGTTGTATATGGGCCTTCAACTCTGAACACTGGCTTACGTTTACCTGTGGGTGTATCAAAACCATCATGAAACGTCTTCTTGGCCCTGTGCCACTCTTCAACATGGGTTGTGGCAACGCGACTCACGGCCAAAAACACCATATGCCTCATCTTTTGGGCTTTGATATCGTGACCGACTGAGCTCTCAGTATAGGTCCATGCATGTTTGACGAAGGTGGGGCTTCTGATGTGTCAATGCCTTTGGACAGGTTCTTGGATGAAGAGATGGTGTGGAGCAAGCTTGCCGTGGAAGGATCAAATAATCAAATATCTGGAAATAGTGACATATAGAGAGCCAGAAACACATCAAGTAGTCACATATAGTACTGACATCTCACATCTTGTTTGTATCGGTCGTCTGTCTCAATGGTATGAACTTAGGATCATTCACCTTACGCAGCCAATGCCTCCTTCGCATGCTCAAGAGTGTAATGAGCCATGAGCGCGACCAATCTGAATGCAGAACCAATGACAAAGACCACAAAGGTCTCCTTCTCCCTCCGACTCTCCCACTCCCTGTCAAAGTTCTCGCGTCCTTGGGTGTATCGGGTGTAGAAGAGTGTTCCGAGCAAGTATACCGCGAGCAAGACCAGCGCGAGCCCGATGAGCATGGCTTCCCATTGATAGAGCCATGTCGACCATTCTGCATAGGAGAGGAACCCCAGGGAGACATGGTACTGCTTGAGGACGAGGTAGAGAGCTGTGACGCCATAGACGAAGGTCTGGAGAGAGAAAAGGAAGATAACGGCTAGTACGGCATTGAGGTTGGTTCTTGTGATTTCGGTGCGTGCCTGAAACTCATCTGCGGCGTCCTGGAGCGTGATGGCCATTGTAGAGCTGTGACCTTTTGATGTGTGATGTATCTTTTGAAGCGGTGGAACTTGTAGTTGATAGTTGAAGTTCTTGAGATTTTCAGTTTTCCCTGTTCATGAGCCAACCATCATTTCTTGCGCGCTGAAGTACGGGAAGGAGGGCAGAACAAGGAGAGGATCGGTCTTTACACTTTAGAGCACTTCACAGTGGCAATAGTCTTAAGTCTTATAGCAACTAACACTATAAGAAAGAATCATCACTAACTAGCACCACCACAACGCCAACACCTCACTCTTAAGCCCCGGCTCTTTGTCCCCAACTGCCCACATCTCGACGCGAATCCCCGAACTGTGCAGAGTCGCCACATCAACGCCTCGGAAACCAGGACAACCAGCCACCTCTCGCAAACTTCTATTCTTGGCGTTACAGGCCTCCAACCCTCCAACTCTTCTTTGTTTTGGTTCGTGAACTCTGTTTGTGAGTTGGGGCGTTGGGGCCGTGTTATTTGTTATTCTTTTCTTCTCCTCGTTGTGTGGACAGATCCCATGCCATAGAAATGACCAATGACCGGCCTCCACTCGTGCAACTTGTCACAAAAGCTGAGCTATCCACGTGTTTGAGCTTTTGATATAACAGCCTCAAGAACCGAATCACCCAACAGAACAAGCCATCCATGGACATAGCGGACAAGGATCCGGGTTCTTCCCAAGTTTGCCATAGTTACGCCGTTACGCCTCGTGTGGGATACGAGGAAACCGCCTGTTCCCGCTGTGATAATTCAGCGAGATCTGAACGAGCGGAGGACCTAAACTCCTTGCTTGAGTCTCGGGGTTTGGTAAGAGTTGATCTGATGAATCACGATGTGTGATGTGTCTGTCTTCACAGTTTCAAAGTTACATTTTATGGAATGACTGTCCTGGGTTCACCTCTGCTGGTGGAAGTTTGAGAGACTCGAGAGCCAACTTCCCTCACCGCCCTTTCGCGGTCTGTGAGAAGAGAAGTTACGCGTGGCTGAGGCTGCTTACAAGGCGAACTAATCCCAGATTCAATAACGATTACATCCATCAACTACACAATCATCGCCACAATGTCGGATCACTTCGACATTGAGAGCATTGAGTCGGCGAATCGGCAAAGATTCAAAAACATGAGAGCAGCGGAGCACGGTACGTCCTCTCTTTCATGACGCGTGCCTGCGAGACGACGACTAACGACAAACACAGACTTCAACGACTTGATTCTGTTTGCAAAGGAGCTGAAAGCCAAGATATCCCAGAAGGATAGGCATATACAAAACCTTGAAGCGAAAGTACGACAGCTCACGCGTGGCTCAAGTGGAGGCAGCCACTCCGCGTACAACGAGCTCAACGTGAAGTACAACGAACTCATCAAGCGCGTGAGCTCATTGGAAGAGGAGAACAGAGCACTCAAGTCCAAGAAGCGAGCTCCACTTGGACCACCACACGTCAATATCAACTCCAAAAACAACGTCATGGCCATGCTCAGTGCCGGAACTCCCTCCAAGATCCCTCGTCCAAAGCAGGAGCCATTGGAGACGCAGATGCCACCACCGCCAACACAATCAAACAAAACAGCACCACAGATATCAATGCCTCCAGCGCTGGAACATTCTCCAACTTCAGATCTGGCGCTAACACAATACTCGCTCACAGATGAGAATGAAGCACCCGAGGAGGATGATGCTGTCTACGAGACGATGTATGACCCGCAGGACTTGGTGGCACGCACGAGAAAGGAGTCAATGGATCTCGGAGGCTCTTTGAACGAGGCCGTTGCATCCTTCCCATACGAAGACTCACACATCAAGAGCTCCCAACCAATCAGCATCGCATCGCACTCATCCCCAGAGAAGATCAAGCGTGAGTCCCAAACACAGATGCCCACAGAGATCGAGGACTCACAGTACGATTCCGAGAGCGAGCTCGACGTTCCACTGCCTACACCCAAGACTACCTCCAAGCTTCAGACCCCAATCGCAAGGGCACAGACCCACTTACGGAAGCGACTGCTCGCACTCCAGACCCCAGCAGAGAACACACCACTCAAGAAGCCCAAGGTGAAGCCGGAGCCTATTGCGCCCTCAACAGCCGTCATGGACATCTCATCACACCCGAAGCGCAAGACACCATGGGTTCCCGAGGACTTCCGCGTGAATCCCGCCAAGAACAACGGGTATGACCACGCCTACCACACTGTTCTCCGCGGTGCACAGCGTCGGTGCCTGCATGGCCGTTCGTGCTCTGACTGTCACAACTTCTACAAGATGATGGGTGAGCTTCCGACTTCTAATGGGCCAAGATGGTCTACTGAGGTGCCAGATTTTGAAGTCGTGGTGAGGGATGTGTCCAAACATAGGGACTTGTGGGAGGAGAAAGAGGCACATGAGGGATTTGGAGAGTTTGAGTTCCCAAGCACACAGCGCCGCAAGGAGATCAGGGAGATTAACGAGAGGAGAAAGTGTAAGGTTGCTTATGAGAGGTTGTACTCTGCCTTGAATGATGGGAGGTATGAAATCAGGGATAATGAGATCAGAGAGGCTGTCAAGAATGGGAAGTATACCATTGACAAAGGGGTATGGTTGAAGTACTTGGAAACGGAGTTCAATTGAGCGGTACCGGTGACTACAATTGTTGGATACTATAGTGGTAAGCAGTATGTAATAATATTCCTTGATCGATTCAATGGCGTGGACAAAGCCTGTAGCATCAATACAATACACTATCCTTCCCGAGAGCTCATGGGAAAAGTGAAGAAGGAGCTCAAAGCAGGAGAGTTAAGCATGGGTATCACGTGATTATCACGTGGATCGGCCTTCGCGGCGACTCGCGGGTGAACAGTTCCAGCTGTTCAGGTTGATGGAGATAAAGTAGTTCGAGTTGGGTTGATGAGCCGACTTGAAGAAGATACACACCAGACGACGAGTCTTAATGGCCAAAAGGAAGCCCGATGAAGGAGCTGGATTCAGTGTCTTTGCACTGGACAAGTCGAATAAGCTGCTGACCAAGCGATTCAGGTCTTGCCTCCAATGTCAACAACGGAAGGTGAAGTGTCGCCTACCAGAAATAGAGCCTTTCGGGGGATGTATCGTGTGTCAGACGAAAGGGGATCGATGCAGCCTCCTTGTGCAGCCATCATCACCAAGAGCCCAGTCTTCAACGCCCACTACAAGGACAGCCACACCCCAGGGGCCTCGGCCGCCCTTCGAACAACCCTCTGCGGGGAACCAATTCACGGCCATTGACTGGCTGAGCTTCATTGAACAGGAGACAACGAACGATAATTTCCCCTTCTTCTCATCGCTATTGTTCAGTATGAGTCCCGGAAGCGATGCGGGAGTGCCACAGCTGACTCATCAAGATACCGTCATCCCCATCGACGGACGGATCAAGGATGTCTCCTACGAGATCAATCTCCCCTCTGGCGAGTACGACCCGATGCTCAGGTTCCACTACTACCAGTACAACACCAATGACGAGTGCCTGTTCTCGTCCAAGTTCTTCAGGAAGATGGGCACACCAGAACAGCCCATCATCTTTGCATGCAAGCCTCGAGCACAACAACTCAAGGAAAACAAGGAGATCATCACACGGAGCGTCCCCCGTGAAGTGTTTGAACGACTTTCCAAATTCATCCCCAACTTCGTCGTTCTATACCTCAAGTTTGTCTTTCAGTACTTGCCGATCCTCGATGGCCACTTCCTCCATGAGATCTTCTCGAACGAGGCACAGGAGTACAACCGAAACAAGGAGGATATTGATATTCTCCTTCTGCTTCTCATGGCCAAGTCAGTACGCAGATGGGACACATACGATACTTCAATTGACATGTTCACAGATGATGACGAGTGGATCTTGAACAACAGGCAAGAGTTTCTCACATATACGTGGGATCTCATCTGTGAACAGCTCCACGCACCAGACTTGTCCACGCTCAAGGCGATGATTTTGTTCTACCAGGAATTGTGTTTCAAGAAGGATATTCACCCAACAGCATTCGAGAAGAGTGTGGCTTCCAGTATGGTGACTCTCGGCTTCTCCCTCGGTATACACATTGACAGCTCCGATTGGAAAATCCCGAGGTATGAGAAGAACTTGAGGACGAGGCTGTGGTGGACGGTGTACACCCATGAGAAGTGGTCGGCCTTTGCTGGCGGTCATCCAAGTGTCATAAACGACTCGGAATACAGTGTCCAGGTTCCAGAGAACTTTGAGGAGATCTTTGACGATGTCAGTGACTACTTGAGTCAAAAGGAAGGTGCTGTTAATTTCTTTGAGAGGTCGCTGAAACTCACCTTCATCTTGAACGAAATCTGGCATAGCCTTTTCTCCTTGAGGGCGCTGTCGAAGAGCAAGAATGAAGTTACAAAGTCCTGCGATGTGCTGGCCGAGAAACTTGCCCAGTGGAGAGACGGGTGCTCTGATGTCGCAACCCAACCTGAGCTGAATACCTTGGTGTTGTCCAGTTATGTTCTTGATCTGGCTCTTTTCAGGGCACGCTTCAAGGTACTTGACATCCAAAACAATGAGGACCAAGTGCTGGATAAGGCCGTCGAGCTTGTCACGAGGATTGTCCAGCTGTTGAAGCAGTTACCCATCCATTGCATCAACGGCTTCTGGCACGCATGGAGCTCTTCGCTCTTCCTCTACATTAAAGACTTTTTCATGCTGCTCATCATGACGGCCAGCAACAAGGAACAGTCTCATTACATCCTCAACCTGGTGAGACAATTCCGCGAGTGGCTCGAGGCCAACACGAAGAACCTCGCCATCCTCTGGTCAACGCTTGTGAGGCTGAACATTGCCACGCAGGGAATCGGCACCCAGTTCAAGAGGCTTATCGATCGTGATCAAAGACCACAGCAAAGGCAGTAGCGGCCAATAATACCTATTTAACACCTTTAATGAACTTCCAACTAATTAATCATGCCGGTTTTATCCGCCAGAGAAGAAGGTGAAGTAGTGGCCCTACCGCGCTCAAAACGGAAAAGTTCAACGGCGACAAAGCGAGGGTGGAAAAGCTCCGCAGAGAGGGAGACATCAAGTCAGTAAACAAGAGCCGGAAAAGCCATGTTCGCACTGAGGAAGAGCTCACTGAGGCCACTTGTACGGCTTCATTCATCACTGGGCCAGTCCAGTGCCGCAAACATCCTCCTTGACCACACACCAAGCCCCAGCATCCCCAAGTCATCGCCGACAGAAGGGGACACCATACTGGACCAGACACGGGCAGAGCTCCATCAAATCGCCAACGGCTCAAATAGAGACACATCAAATGCAAGGGAGCTCACCAAGAAACTTCACACTGCTCTCAAGAAGCAGGGCACAGAGGCCGATGATGTGCTCGATGAGCATCTGGCTTACACCTCCAAACTGCTCCTATCCAAGAAGGCACACTCAATCCAAGCTGTGCTATCAGATCGTGTGGCTGGAGTACTATCTGATCCGGCGCTGACCAAGCAGGAGAAGCTTGACACCACTCTGGGAATCCTACGACTCACACGGAACATCGTTGGCGAATCGACAAAGATCGCACTCCACCACGCTGTCTTAAAAGAACTGGCAAAACTTACGAGGGACAGAGATCTGGGTGCATCATTCCAGCTATTTGAAACACTCCTCCAAATCAAGATGGATGTCACGAACCACATTCTTGCGCCAATCCGCTACGACCTGAGGACTGGATCAGACGCGGATATAAGACTCTATGAGTGGTCGCACATGTTTGAAGAGGAGGATCCTGTGAGGCAGAGGGAGCTACTTGTTCAATTCATCACATCATATGATATGAAAATGATAAGACCGATTGTTCTTCGACACATCAAGGCTGGAGACTACGCCATGGCATCTCGGTACATGGAGCTCTACATTGGGCGGTACACGCTGGAGATCAAGTCTCTAAGCAACCAAGCACAGATCACCGACAAGAACATGAAGCTTTACGAGATTGTCTGCTACTTTTCTGCACGTGCCTGGAATCCTCGTGCAGTGTTGGATGTACTGGCCGTGATGAAGCAGAACAAGGTGCCCATCTCAAAGAACTTGTACATGATGCTTCTGAATGCAATGAGAAACAAGAAGCAGTCAGATGCAGCACTCTCCCTCATCAGAAAGCTCCCCAAGTACTTCCCCAAGCCAGACTCACAGTTCAAAATGATCATCAACAACGAGCTCATCAAGTTTGTGAGTGAGAGTTTTTCAACAGACGCACGCATCTCCATGGGCCACTTCCTTGCTGCATACCCCACCCACCTCGAGCTTGTCAACAGACTTGGACTTCTGGGAGTGATTTATCTTGGAAGGACTGAACGTATGAGCAATGCCAAGCACAGAGTCTCGTTTGCCAATTTGGATACATACTTCAGCACCGAGGACGACCCATCACACTACACCATCACGACGCTCTACTCATTCGTGATGCGCCACATCATTCGCCATAATCTCACAACTGTTTCCCTCACCGAATTGCTGACTTTGTACATCAGAGAAGCGAAGAGGTATGATTTCAAGGGTCCCTTCAGAGACGATGGCGTTCTATTGGATCTCTTTGTCAAGACAGCAGTCCAGATGAAGAAGCCAGCACTCGCACTTCACATTCTTGAGAGATACATGAAGGAGTTACAGCCTCGCAAATGGAACAAGTCACTTGTGACGTATATCTTTTTCCACCACGGGTGTGCTTCTGGGTCTGCTGCCTTTGAGAGAATGACGGCCCTGATGGCTGTCCATGAGGTGAAGCCGGACTTCAACCTACTTGCTGGAATGGTGAAGAAGGACAGCAAGAATTCAGAACGGTGGTACAAGAGAATCAAAGAGCTTGGATATCATGTGCAGCTTTCGTCGTTGAGAGCACGTGCGATGAAGGGTAACTGGGATGTTGATGATGAGGCACAGGCCGCTGCGCAGATGAACGAGGATATGCACGCACAACAGTACTGGGAGGATGAAGTGGAGATTTGGAATGAAGAGGAAACATCCAATGATTTCGTGGAGCTGTTGGAGGATGGTATAGAGGGTTTGGAGATGAAGTCTTAGAAGATATTACTAAGGCGCTTCATGAATGATTACGACACTTTATGCATACAACGCCAATACGTCATGAGGAGGAAAACTTTGCTAGACGCCAGCGTCGATTTCTAGTTATAAAACGTTGCCAAACAAACAATCAGTAAGAGTATCTGAACTCTGGGTTCTGGAAGTCAGTCAAGTCGGCAAACTCCTGGTTCTTGGCAACAACGTACTTGTCACCCATCTCATCTCTCATTCTGTCTCTCTTCTTGTTCTCCCTGATGTTGAGGAAAGTCAAGAGTCCCATGAGGATAAGCACAGCGCAGTAGCACCCGACACATGTAGCCTTTGCCTTTGGGTAGTTTGGAGCGTCAGAGGCCTGGAACGTCTGTGGACCAATCATGTTACCGGCAGAGTAGAACATCAAGGACAAGGCGTTGGCAGTGAGCTTCTTGGTGTGACCAGCAGTGTTGGATGCAACACAAGAAGACACTGTAGCGATTCCCACTGGTGACATACCGAAGATCCAAATACCGACAAGAGCGGCGTCGTTGTTAGCAAAGGCCAACAGACAGATACCCATCAACACAATGGAGGAGTAAAAGGCTGCGATGAGCATTCTGGACTTCACGAACATCGAAACCCATGGAAGTGTAGAGAGGAAGGCGAGCTCAAAGGCACCGGATGGAGCCTTCATGAGAAGAGCCTTGACAGTGGAGTAACCCATGTTCTTGATGATGATGGAAGTGAAGGAGGAGACACCACCGTTTGGAATGGCTACAAGCATACCAATGAACAAGTAGATCCAAGTGCGGATATCAGTGACACACTCAATCACTTGTTCCTTCTTGAACTTTCTTGATCCGAACCCCTGCTGGTTTCCTCTGATTCTGGCAACAATCATGGCCTTCTCCTCCATAGACAACCATCTGGCCCCTGCTGGTGTTGCTGGGATGTGAATGAGGATGATGGCACCAACAAGGATCGTCATGAGACCAATGATAATGAAGAGAATGTAGTATGCCTTGGTGGTGTAAGAGTCTTGGTGTGTGTACAATCCTCCTGCAACACATGCGAGGAAGATAGTTCCAAGACCGTTGAAACCATAGAAGTAGGCCATTCTTCCAAAGTGCTCCGACTTGCTGTAGTACTGGTTGAGGATGATAACGAAGATTGGAGAAACAAAGGCCTCCAACATGCCAAGGAGTGTTCTGAGCACAATGAAACCGGCGTATGTCTTTGGGGTTGGCATGAGACACTGGATCATTCCCCAGATGATGATGCATCCCGAAGAGACTCTCACTGCTGGAAGTTTCTGGAGAGTGAAAGCGGCAAATGGAGAGGCAAACATGTAGCCCAAGTAGAAACAAGAAGTGGTCCACGAGTACATCTGACCCTCCATATTGTAGTCGTCCTGAATGCCCATGATGGCCGCGTACGAGACACACACCTTATCCATGAACTGCACCATGTACAAGAATCCAAAGAGGGGAAGCATGAGCCAGTCCAATTTGCGACGGAGCTTAGCATCCTGTGCTGGATCAACAGCGATCGTCTCCACTTGCTCAGCGAGAGCGAGTGCTTCATCGACACTGGCACCCTGGCCTGAAGTCACAACCTCAATGGGCTTTCCGCTCGGGGAGATGATAGTGGTGATCTGTGGCTGGGCCTCGAGGTCTGTGGCCTCCTCCACGGTGATGCTCTGGTTGATCTTTTCGTCATTGAGGGACTCGTCACTGCTTGTGTGGCCACCCATGATTGCACTTGATGTTTGGATGGAAGACAGCGAGAACAGTGAGGAGAGATGTCGGAACCATAGCCTGGCTTTATACCTGAGACCTCGCCAGTGCCAAGATAGATCGGGAGGCCTTGAGAAATATCGGAAGTCGGAGTGATAGTTCCTTATCAGCGGTTCCTGGCGCAAATGCTGCAGAGGCAGAGCTGCAGAGTCAACGTTTGACAGCAGAAGAGAGGACCAACATGGCCAAAACGGGTCCAATCGAGTCGATTCGAGTTGGAGACGAGTCGGAGTGAGCGAGCGACCATGTTGGTGGTGAAAACAGTCAGTGCTTAGAACAAATTCAATGGGTTGGCCTCTTATCAACAGCCGACACAGGTGCCCAGCCTGGTACCACCCTCGAAGCTGGTGGGGGTCTTGGCCGAAGAGCCACCGCCTCGCTGGCGCCTGTTTCTCGGTCTCAGAGAGCGGACAAAGTTCCAAGAACTTCGGTCTCAAGACAATGGGAACTGTGTAGTTCAAAGCGTTTTATGAGACTCAAATTGTGCATTCGAGGGAACCTGGGGAAGACATGAAGAGCTGGGACTCATTGTGGTGATCATCTTTGGCGGGGGCATGATGGGCTAAGATGGAATCTTTGCAGAATACTGCTGGTTGCGTACAGTAGCACGTATTCTGGTAAAAGACGATCAATTCTCTGGATCTTTAGCATAGTACTTGACTCTTGAGTGTGTTTCCTCTTCAAGGTGAGCGTTTTGTTTGCTCAAAATTGCAAAGTTGGTTGACAGGATTTGATTATTTTGGAAGCCTGGCAGCGGCCCTAGTAGTGGCCGTAACAAAAGTTTTTTCCGCGCTTTTTCCTTTTCTGTCATGATTTTCTGTCCTGTGTTTGCTTTATAAATGATGCGACGACGATATATTTGATGCCTTCCGCTGTGAGGTGAGATAGAAGGGTGAAGCACTGAAGGGTGTTCATGACGTATGTTTTTCCGCATCCAGCAAACCCTTAATTACAAAGAAGAGGTACGAATCAGAAGGGCCCATTGCCTGGAAAGAAACAGGGCGACTACCCTGACCGGCACTGATTCCACCATCATCAGCATCGTTGTGAATCCGAGGTCAAAGGTTAATTCAATGTTCCTGAGATATTCAAGGCTGGTGGTCTGGAACCAAACTGATGCAATGCTCAAGGCTCAATTTCTACGACAGACCAGCCAACAAATTTCCATATTAACTATGGTCACTACAGATCATGCTACTGTAGTGATTCATGAGCTTTACAAATTAGCTTTAGTATAGAGACGTAGTACTGATATTTTAATTACTGATCACTGCTGCATTCCCACGATATAATATCCCCAGAATAACCAACGTTCTGACATAAGGGAGAAGAGCTGATGACGAGCACGTATATTCGTACTGCCTGCGCTTACAAGTTAGAAGCTTCTACAACTGCAATCAATGGTCATAAAGGCGGGAACCCAGTTCCTCGTATCTATTAGGTAAGACATATACAACAAAAGCAGAAACAAAACAGAATCAGTAGGAGTATCTGAACTCAGGGTTCTGAAAGTCAGTCAAGTCAGCAAACTCCTGGTTCTTGACAACGGTGTACTTGTCACCGAGCTCCTCTCTCATTCTGTCTCTTCTCTTGTTCTCTCTCCAGTTCAGGAATGCGAGAAGAGCAACAAGGACGACAACAGCAGAGTAACATCCGACACAGGTGGCCTTAGCTGGCTCGTACTGTGGGGCATCCTTGGCTCTGAAGGTCTGTGGGCCAATCATGTTACCGGCAGAGTAAGCCATGAGGGACAAGGCGTTGGCGGTGAGCTTCTTGGTGTGGCCAGCAGTGTTGGAGGTGACACAGGATGAAACAGTGGCAATACCGACTGGGGAGATACCAAAGATCCAGATACCGGCAAGAGCCGCGTTGTCACTGCCAAAGGCAAGCAAACACACAGCCATGAGCACGATCAAGAGATAGATGTTGGCAAGGAGCAATCTCGACTTGATGACGAGGGAGGCCCATGGGAGGGTACAGAGGAAGCAGAGCTCAAATGCACCGGTTGGAGCCTTCATCCAGAGGGCCTTGACGGTGTCGTAACCGAATCCCTTGATGATGATGGATGTGAAAGAGGAAACACCACCGTTTGGAATGGCAACACAGATGGCAATGACAAAGTAGATCCAGGTGCGGATATCAAGGAGACACTCCCAGACCTGCTCAATCTTGAACTTTCTTGAACCGAAACCTTGCTGGTTGGATCTGATTCTGGCAACAATCATGGCCTTCTCCTCCTGGGAGAGCCACTTGGATTCAGCTGGTGTGTTTGGAATCAAGAAGAGAATGATGAAACCGACAATCAAAGTCATGAAACCAATGATCATGAACAAGATGTAGTAGGACTTCAAGGAGTAAGAGCCATCATGCTGGAACAAACCTGCTGCAACACCAGCGAGGAAGATGGAACCAAGACCGTTGAAGCCGTAGAAGTATGACATTCTACCAAAGTGCTCGGACTTCTTGTAGTACTGGTTGAGGATGATGACAAAGATTGGAGAGACGAATGCTTCAAGCATACCAAGCATGGTTCTCAAAAGGATGAATGTGGCGTAAGCTCTTGGTGTTGGCATGAGACACTGGATGACGGCCCAGATGATGATACAGACAGCGGATGTTCTGACGGATGGAAGCTTCTGCAAGATGACAGCAGCGAATGGGGAGGCAACCAAGTATCCCAAGTAGAAACAAGAAGTAGTCCAGGCGTACATCTGACCCTCCATGTTGTAGTCTGTCTGAAGACCCATGATGGCGGCGTAGGAGACACACGTCTTGTCCATGAACTGCACCATGTAGAGGAAACCAAAGAGTGGCAACAGTGTCCAGTCGAGCTTACGACGGAGCTTAGCGTCCTTTTCCGGGTGGATCTCAACGTTCTCAAGCTGTTCAGCAATGGCGAGA
Organism: Petasospora xylosilytica; assembly: GCA_003708285.2. NCBI lineage: Eukaryota > Fungi > Ascomycota > Saccharomycetes > Phaffomycetales > Wickerhamomycetaceae > Petasospora > Petasospora xylosilytica. The sequence goes on along the minus strand of PPNT02000064.1, from coordinate 35,830 downwards.
GCTTGGTCGACGTTCTGGCCGGAGGTGATCACCTCGATGGTCTTACCATTTGGCGAGATGATGGTGGAGATGACCGGCTGCATCTCGAGGTCGTGAACCTCTGAGATGTTGACATCCTGGTCGATCTTTTCTTCGAGGTCCTTTCCAGAGGAACCATCGCTGACGTTAGTGTGAGGAGCCATGTTGAAGATGGGTTGCAAAGCGAAGGAGAGAGCTCATCGTCGATCCTCAGGATTCTCACGGGCTTTTGTACTCGTTCCCCGGAGATGAGGCTTGAGCCCCCAGATAGCGATGCTTATCATCGGGTGTGGTATCTACTATCTGGTCCCTGGAGAGATCCTAAGGTCCCAAAGTGTGGATTTTGTTGTGTGTCACCGTCGATGCGAAGCCGTTGCGCCCTTCTCCGCGCAATCGGCGAGTCCTCGTAGCCTCGTAGGCCGGCCCAAACAGCAGCTGTCACGATCACGATTCAAGCAGAGAACTGTAGTCTTTTCAGGCGAAGGTGGATCCGAAGCCCGTTTTTTTTTTTGATTCCGACATTCCGACAGCCTGGGGGAGATACATTTTGACCAGGAGAACTGGATGCTGGATACACAAGACAAGACACAAAGAGCCCAGAAAGTGCCAACTCTCGGCCAGCTTGGCCTCCACGTCAAAGGCCAGACTCTCCAGTCTCGCAGTCTCAGGAGCAGTCGATCCGACGGCGGAGAAGACTCGAATTGCGCTGGTGGCCGGTCAGAGACGGAGAAGTCGTCGGGGGAGCGAGCTCGATAGCCGCAGCGGAAACCGAAGTCCGGGGCGCATTCCGCCATCCGGCTTTATATCCTGGTGGGGACGAGATCACGGTGGTATATAGAGATTGTGGAATCCTGGATTACTTGTTAGAGATGAGGTTGACTCTTTGGTGATAGCAACAATCAAAAATGAGCTACCTCGTTAACGCAGACGACTCCAACGCTCCAGTCAAGCTCGAGATCCCAGGCCACGGTACTTTGACGGGCTACACCTTCAAATCCACCATCACAAACACAGAAACCACCGTCAGATACGCCAAGGTGCCATACGCTCTCCCAGTGTCCGCCAAAGACAGATTCAAGAGAGCACAGCCGATCCCAGACGACTACGACTACACTGGCGATTACGGCGAAGTTGGTCTCAAGTGCCCACAGCCAGCTGTTCCAAACCCTGTCTTCAACTACCTCAAGGGCCCATCCAAGGAGGAGATCCAGTACGTGAACATCTTCACTCCTACTGGCGAGCCGCCAAAAGAGGGATGGCCGGTCTACTTCTACTTGCACGGAGGATGGTTGCAGTACAACTCTCCAAACCACCTCTTCATGGACGCCACTGACTTCAACGCCCAGTTCAGCGATAAGTTCGTGCTTGTTTGTCCTGGTTACAGACTCAACATGTTTGGCTTCCTCTCAAGTAAGGAGCTTTTGGAGGAGGACGAGTACAGTTCCAACTTTGGCTTCTGGGATCAGAGAATGGCTCTTGAGTGGACCGCAAAGTACATCAAGCACTTCGGTGGTAACCCAGACGCCATCACACTGGGTGGTTTGTCCGCTGGTGGTTACTCTCTGTTCTTCCAGCTGGCCTACGAGCTCTACCACCCAGAAGAGAAGCAATTGATCAAGCAGGCCGTGTTCCAGTCCAACCTGGTGTACTGCCAGCCAAAAACCATTGAGGAGACACAGTCCCAATTCGACGAGGTTTGTGAGAAGCTAGGTCTCTCCAGCCTTTCTGGCCCTGAGAAGCTTGCCAAGTTGAGAGAGCAGGACGCCTTCTTCATTGAGGACTTCATCCCAACGTTGTCCATGCACACTTTCAGAGCCGTCACCGACGACAAGTTCGTCCCATCGGGCCTCATTGCCGACCTCTACTCTGGTGAGTTCACGAAAAAGATGATTGCCAAGAACATCAGACTACTCATTGGTGAAGCTGATAACGAGCCATGGAAGTACTCCATGCTGAACACGCCAACAACAAAGGACGACCTCAAGCTCCAGGTTGAGAACTACTACCCAGCCAAGGTCATCGACCCACTCCTCAAGGTGTATCCTGACCTCTACAAGTTCACCGACGATGACCCAGAGTTTGCTGAGAAGCTGAGAATCGTGTTTGGAGACATCACAGCCGATGGTCAGGTGTATTCTTCCGAGAGAGGCTTCATCAACCAGATGGTGAAGTTCGGTTTCCCACAGGAGAAGATCTTCCGTTACAGAATCAGTTACAGAGCCGCCTTCAACGACAAGAGCATTCCAAAGGAGCTCAAGGTGATCCACGGCCTTGACTTCACACTCTGGTTCTACTACATGAAGCCATACACTGAGGAGGAGCGCAAGGTGGCCACTGCCTGGGCATCGCCATTCGCTGAGTTCCTTTCGTTCAAGGATGAGATCCACGGTTGGGAGGCAAAGGATCACACAAAGCTCAACTTGCTCACTGCTGAAGGAGAGATCAAGTACACGGAGGACACGTACTGGGCTAGAGGCGTTGAGGTGGCAGACGAGGTGTACAAGGCTCAGATCTGAGGAAAAATTATAGACGTGCCCTGGTGGCATTTGTGAATTGCATGCTCATGATTAGTTGGTTGGATCTGTAGTTTTGTGGGTTATAGACTTGTCATTGTGGAGACATAGCAGGCTTCCATGCTTGCCACTTTAGAGATATCATGAGGAAGAAGGGAAGACCCTATGAGCTTGTGGCTGTCAGGCTGTCAGGCCCCACAACTCACCGGGTACCCCAAGTTTCGGCTATCCACGGATCCACGGGTATGAAGTTTGAACGCAGATGGATGATCTTTATCGTTTATCCTATAGCGGGCCTTTGTGCACTGGATTCCGGCGTATGTAGAAGCTTTTTACGAGTCCATGGACATCCGCTTCGAGGCGTTGCTGACTCGTCGCGTGAAGGTGTGAAGGTCGCATGAAGATAGCAGTGGAGCAGTGGAGTAGTAGAGATATGATGAGACTGCAAAGCACCGAAAAATGGAAGATATGGTGAAGCGGGTAGTGCAGTGGTGCAATATACTAATATACTGTCTGAAAGAACACTAATGGAATCCGTCGGTACGAAACGGCTACGAGATGGCTGTGACTTGTTTGGGAAGTATTTTGAGCTCGTGGCCAGTGCTACCCTAGGGCGAGGACGCCATGAACAAGCTGCTCATAGTCATACAATTTCTGCAATCCTTAATAATGCACAGTCTGTATTAATTAGAATATAATCCCAAAGCAATGATGCAAAAACCCTAGGTGTCTTTGTATGTTGAAACGTGACACCTCAGAAACCGAACCGAATTATCCATTGACAAGGTGCATTATCCTTAGTTCTTAGCATCCAATGGCTTTCTCACAACGTAGAGCATCATTGGAGTGAACAACTTCTGTCTACCACCTTCAACGAGACCAACAGCGGCCTCCTCCAAGGCCAAAGTGACCTTCTGTGAGCCAGATGGGGCAAGGCCAACCTTCTCCATGAGACCAACCATGGCAGTGGTGAACTTTCTGCCCAAGTTGGAGGTTCTGAAGAAGGTGCTGACATCGTACAAGGACTGGACGTATTTCCACTCACCAGTCAATGGGTAGTACCATGGAATCTCGTCGTCCATGTCAGCGAGGTCCTGCTCGAACTCAATGTCGAAGCCAACGTTCTCCAAAGCCTTCTTGGCAACATCACGGGAGTACATCTTTGGGATACCGTCACCGAGCTCAATCTCGTATGCAATCTTTCTGTGCTCCTCATTTGTCTCGTCGTACTTGTCGGTCATGACCCACTCGTAGACACCAAAGACACCACCTGGCTTCAAGACCTTGTAGATCTCACCATAGACACCCTCGAGAACTGGGGCGTGAACAGTGGCCTCAATGGCGTAGACAGCGTCAAAAGTCTCTGGCTCAAAGTCCATCTTCATGAAGTCACCCTTGACGAACTTGAGCTTGTCAGCAAGACCGGCCTTGTGTGCATACCAGTTGGCCTTCTCGATCTGGTAGTCGTTGTTGTTGAGACCGGTGATGTTGCAGTTGGTGAATCTGCAGATCTCACGGGCAGGACCACCAACTCCACAGCCGACGTCGAGGACGTTCCAGCCGTCCTGGATGCCGATCTTGGAGGCGAGGTAGTGCTCGTGACGGGCTGTGGCCTGTCTGAATGGCTCGCCCTTGTAGTATCTGGAGAAGTGGAAGGAGGTACCCCAACCGTACTCGTAGAAGTCTGTCACGACGTTGTAGTAGGAGTGTGTGCTCTGGTTGTAGTCCTCGAGACGTCTCTGCTCGGCCTCCTTGTCGGTCTTGCCGTCCCAATGCTTGAGGTAGTCGTCGACGGCTGTCTGCTGGGCAGCCTTGTTCTTGGAGAGGATAGCTCCGAGTCCGGACTTAGCGCCGGCATTGTCGCCGTGGAGGGCCTTGGAGAACTCGGCCTGTGTCTTCTTGAGGTCCTGGGACATTGTAAGTGTTGAACTTCTGCGGTGGCTGACTGGAGAGAATGAGGTGGCCTTTGGGAGGAAATTGTTTTTGTTCACTTTTGTTGACGTTGGCACCGGCGCGCGTCCCTAAACGAGACGCGAACGCGTGGGAACGAGCTAAACGAGCACCTCCACGAACGAGCGGGAAGGACGAACAAAGGCGCCTTTCTTGGGGTAAAAAGGGGGTAATTCGTATATATTTGGGCTCTGAAGTGGAAGGCAATGCCCAATTACATTACGTGCTCTTCGGATTCTTGCGCACTCTCATATTTCAATCTTAGGAACGAGCGCTATGGCCCTAAATTTGGCCTCCACTAGCAGATCTCCAGCCGTGGAGAAGATACGATGTGCCATCTCCCCAACGGAGATCGAAACTACGATCATAATGCAATAACAATAAAAACCTTTGATCTAACCCCATAACCCATAACCATTTCATGTATCACTCCATAGACAAGTCTCCATCACTGTCAACAACCTCACCCGCATTCTGAGCTGGCTCATCTTCCGACGCGTCGTTATCCTCATCGGCGTCATCCTCATCAGCACCAGCCTTTTGAGAATCACTCTTCTGGCTCTCCTCGCGTTCAAACTCTTCGTCCTTCTCCTCATCCTCCTCATCTCCCTCGTCCTGTTCCATGATGACGGAGATCTCCTTGTCGAGGGCATCCTGTGGCTGACGCTCCTCAGCTGTCTTATACAGCTCGGAGACCTTGTTGGAGAACTTCTTGAATGCATTCTTGACTAGGTTGCCAAGATCGTCAGAGTCCTTTTCAGCCTGTTTGATCAGATCGATAAGCTTCTGCAAGCTCTCGAATGGGACGTCTGATGTGATGCTCAACTTTGGAAGCATCATGATGACCAACTTCTTGTACTTGTTTGAAACGCCCAGGTTGAAGGTTGCCAATAAATCCGTGGCAAATCTCAGATGTGTCTCTGATGACTTGATCTCCTCAGGAGTTGCATTGACAACATTGGCTGGATCGGTCCAGTGCACAAGCTGTTGTAACACCGTCTGAGGTGGAACTGCTTCAAACTCGCTTTCTTCGTCCTCCTCATTCTCGGAATGAGCCTCAAACACTCTCTTGAAAGCGTCACCAGCAATTCTGGACAGTCTCTCCTGGTGTTGGTGGTGAGAGAAGCAGTAAACTGGCAAACAGAAAGAGTAGGCCTGCAACAAGCTCTGGTTAAGTGAGTTGGATGGAGTGTAGTAGGACAAGATCATACTCTCAAAGAGATCATCGTCCGTCAAGATGTCAGCGAGATAGAGTTTGCAAAGACCTTCAGCACAGAGTGCTTTGAGTTCAGGCATTGGGCCATCAGTAACACGGGTCAATGACTTGTACAACAACTTGTGGAATGACAAAGAATCGACACCGTCTTCAACATCAAGAATCTTGTTTCCATGAACAGACATCACGTCAAATATGGCCTTGAGTGCAACAATCTTCAGTGGCTCGTTTGCACGAGACAAGCAAACACCAAGAACGTAGAACTGCGAAGATGCAAGACCTTCATCGAGTAAACAACACAATCCAAGACCCTCAATAGCACGCTCTCTTAATTCTGGTCTTCCGCTCCCTTTGTAGGCCGGTTCAATCAAGGTATTCAGCAAAGATTCAAGAGCGATGTTGTCTTTCATTGGCTCGTTGACCAATCTCAACATGGAGTTACAAAGACACAGGCATTGGACTGTGGTGGACTCCCTTTCATCGTCGTCCAAATGCTCTGCATTATCCTTGATATCTGTGATGATCTCAGAAACCATGGAGCAGAAATCTCTCTCGTTAATGGACAACTTACTCAAAATCTGAAGAGCAACAGCAGCAACCTTCTCTGATAAGTGATCATTGGTCAAGGAAGATCTCACGACCTGCAACATTGCTCTTCTTCCAATCTCATCACTGAAGTCGTAGTCAACTGCAATTGTCATCAATTGCTGAATAACGAAGTCAACGTCCTCAGCATCTCCCAAGTCATTGGCAGTCTTTCTGAACTCGAGATACTTGGACAACAAACTGGCCAACTCTGCGGATTCTGGGAAGTTTTCATCAATGAGATCGTTCAACATGTTCTCATTGCAGTGTTGGTAAAATGATCTTGCGAGGAACGCAATTTCTGGTGTCAATTTGGTCCATACTTCTGGTGGGAAAGAAATCTTGGATGTCAGCTCCTTCCTGTACTCAAAAAACTTCTTCATTGCCAATTCAGCAATTTCGGACTTGGTGATGTGCAATCTTTCAAGAAGCTCCAACATATCTCCATCAACTGTCGAAAGCCAGTCCTGGGAGAACATCTTGATACAGGCTTTCTGTACTGATGCGTCACGGTCTTTCAATCCCCATGTGAGAAGCTTCTCTCTGGTCTTGGCGTCAATGGTTCTGAAGTCACCCATCTCCTTAACGGTGCGAGAGTAGACCAATCTTCTGTTGATGTAGTTGGTATCTTTGGCTCTTTCAAGCAAGTAGTGCTTGGTCGCCTCAGTCTTGATAAGATTCAACAAGGCTGCTCTTCTCACCTCTGGACTTGGATCGTTCTGGATAGCGTTGATCAACAGCTCCGTAGGTTGATCCACCTTTGTTGGGTCCTCCGGATCTCCTGCTGGATCTTGGAGTCTTGCAATGCAGCGCAAGGCCTTGATACGGACGCTTGGCTCTTTGTCATGGAGTCTGTCTCCCAACACGAACATGAGTCTGTCGTACAAGTTGTCATCGAGCTCACCAAGTCCTCCCAACGTCAGATCCAAGAACTGCACGGCATGGTAGCGGACACTCTTATCCTTGGCCTCCATTCCTCTCAGCAAGTGGTTGATAAAGAACTCAACAAATCTGGAAAAGAGGTTGTCCTCTTCATCTTCGTCCTCTTCATCTTCGTCCTCTTCCTCCTCCTCGGCCTTCTCGTAGTCCTCATGGAGACTCAGCACGAACGATGAGACAAGCTTGGCGATCCTGTCACCGACGGCCTCTGTGCGCTTGATGACTAGGACCTTGTTGATCAACTGGCAGAAGTAGTAATTGAAAGAATCCTCCAACTCAAGGGCCTCGGCACGTTTCTGGATCGCCTTCAAGATGTGGACCTGTTTGCGATGTCCCGCCACTGACTGCTGGGAGTCCTGGAAGACCTGGGCAATGGCCCTCTGGATCTGCTCCGGCTCCGAGAGCCTCTGGCTCATGCGCTCGGCCTGCTTGGCAATGGCAGTCATGTATGCTTGGGGTGTGGACGTTTGACGCTGGTGGTAAGTGGGCGGCGGTGAATCAACTTCTGAAGGTAAACAAGACGCGAAAAGTAAACAAAGAATTTCTGGGCCGGGTAATCTGCCATTCTTACGCGGCAATCTCGGCCCCAAATTTTTTTTGTTCGGTGCGCGCGATGAGCTCTTGACTGTACTCAAGTCTCTCTCGTTTGGCATAAAATTCCAATCATACAACAGGATTAGGGCTCTTCTTCACTGACAAAGCCGCTCATTATCATATCCTCTGACGCTATCGCTCTAAGCAGATCAATCACATTTCGCATACAAACACTGAGCGATTCAAGATGTCACAGACAAGCGTGCACCGTTGCAGGTTTGTGGATTACACGCCCCATAACATCACAGCATTGTCCTTTTCACATCCATCCACACGAAAGTTCTCACCAAGTGACCTCAGGCTTGCTGTTGGCCGTAACAGTGGAGACGTTGAGCTCTGGAACCCGAAGGGAAAGTGGCTCCATGAGATGACCTTGCAAGGCGCCAAAGATCGCAGTGTTGAAGCCCTCACTTGGAGTGTCCTCGATGCCGAAGAGCCTCGTTTGTTCAGTATTGGAGGAACAGCATCTGTTACTGAGTGGTGCCTCCGCACGGGCCGTGCTCTGAAAGAGACAGATTGTAATGCTGCTGTTGCATGGTCCATCAGCACAAGTCCGGACCAGACAAAGTTGGCCATTGGTTGTGATGACGGTACTGTTGTCATTCTTGATATTTCAGGTGGTGTTGGATCTGTGGAGCATAAGGCATTCCTCCAAAGACAGGAAGCTCGTGTTCTCTCTCTGTGTTGGGCTGGCAATGATAAGGTGGTCGGTGGTTGTGCCGATGGCCGTGTGAGAATCTGGGACGCTAATGACAGACGTCTTCTCTCCACAATGCGTGTTGACAAAAGCAAAACGGAAAGCACGTTGGTTTGGAGTGTCATATACCTTTCTGAGCGTGACCAGGTTGTTTCTGGTGACTCTACTGGAGCTGTGAAGTTCTGGGACATTCAGCATGCTACTCTTCTCCAGAGTTTCAAGGTCCACGAGGCTGATGTCCTTACTTTGACGACAGATTTGACCAATGAGAATGTCTTCACAGCTGGTGTTGACCGCAAGATCTTCAGATTCCAAATGATCGACCGCCAAGGTCAGAAAAAGTGGCTCAATGTTTCCAACAGACTCTTCCACTCCAACGATGTCCGTGCTATGGTTGCATACGAGTCCAAGAACTTCAACTTCCTTGTATCTGGTGGTGTTGAAAGAAGTATCGTCGTCAGTGGGATTAAGAACTTTACAGATGGCCAGTATCGGAAACTGAGTGTGACCCCACAGAAGCAACATGTTGCTTTGAACAAGCGTGAGAAGCTCATCGCCATGTGGCAAGATCAGACTGTCAAGCTCTGGAGATTGGTGTTGAAAGCCAAGACAGGCCTCGATGATGACGAAGACGAAGACCTTGAGAACGAGAATCAGACACTGCATGAGTCTTACGAGCTCGTATCAAAGCTCACATTGGCAGACGACGACAACATCACAACTTGTGCTCTCTCCGAGGACGGCTCACTTCTTGCCGTCGGACGTCTTGGAACCACGAAGCTTTTCCGTTTGAAGTCAAAGTCTAAGGGCTCTCCAAAGCTCTCTGTTTCCAGAGTCTCCCATCCAGCATTGAACGCTCTTGGTGCCATCCAGGTGACCTTCTATGGAAACACACACATCATTGTCTGCACCCCAGAGAATGAGATTTACAAGATGTCTCTCGAGAACTTTGACGAGGATGCTGTTGAGTACACACTGTCCGACCTGCCACGCTCAAAGTCAAAACTGCCATACGCTGAAAACATTTCCCAAATTGCATTGCATCACTCCACACTTGCCGTCTCGCGAGGTTCTGCCATTGACGTTATTGATCTGGAGTCTACTTCCACGTCAGAGTCTACTCCATTTGTGAGGCTCTCCAGTGTGATCTCACGTCTCACATTTGCATCTCCTCGTGAGTCTCTCATTGCCATCACCACGGAATCCAAAATCTACGAGTTCTCTCTCGCCGACACACATCTCACCTCATGGTCCAAGTCCAACTCTGAGTTCCTGCCGCAGCAGTATCTCTCCCTCACTGACCCAGCTCTTGGATGCTTCTTTGACTCCAAGTTGTGGGTGTACGGTGATTCGTGGTTGGCATGTTTCGACCTGGAGCTCAACATCCCAGTGCAGAAGAGCAATAAGACCAGCAAGAAGCGTGGTCACAACGGAGCTCTCCTCATCGGCCACAACACTGAAGTCAATGGCGCCATGGATGATGATGAGGTGATGAGCGATGGTGATGATGTCCAGTTGATTTCTCTTGAGATGCCTGACCAAGAGAGGGAGAAGCACTCTAAGTCTGACAGCAGCGCTTTCGCCGTTACCCAGAAGTATCAGGGCATTTTGTTCGCTGAGATGCTCGATGACAAGCAGATGATGATTGTTGAGAGACCTCTGTCGGCCCTCAAGCAGCCTCCTGCCTTCAAGTTGCAGCAGTACAGAGTCTGAACTTTGAAGCATGGCCGAGGACACACATAGAAAATTGCATGATCCATTAATTCTATATAACTAAGTCCGTAATTAGTTCATGGTATGTAGCTGAAGCTGGATAATATTGGATATTGATGATCAGCTGGCCGTGGCTCGAAATTACCGAAGCCCAAACGTCGCCCATCTACAGTAGTACGTACAGAGCTCTGGACAGTTCTCGCTTCTCATTATAGCTGATCAGTGCTCGTACTACGTCTTGTTGTCGCTCGTACCAATCATTAAATATTCCTACGCTGATAAGGTTACAGCGGGTCGAGATGACAGCTACGTTACTTCCAAGATCGTGGGGTTCTCTCGCTCTCGCTACGGCAACGTCGCCAGAGAGACCACGGACAGACTACAGTGCGGACCACAGGCGAACAAAGATTGAAGGACTAAGGTGTCCAAGTTCAAAGTTTTGGTGGGCCGAGCATAGGAGAGCACTAGCAGGAGAGCTCGGCTTATCGCTCAGAGGCTGGGCAGAGGGGCAGAGTCAAGTTAGCTTGGATAGTGACACAAAACATCGGCTGCAGTTACTGAAAACTGACCTTTGGGACAATGTTCTCGAGGTGTTTCGGTCTCTCCTGACAAGTGAAGAAACGAGCTCTCCACTCTGACCATTTCGTGCAGCGACACCGACGGTTTCGGCCTTCTTCGCTGCGCGTGAGGTTTCGGGGATTTTTCCAGATCGAGACCACGCCGAAGATCCCTTGGTACTCCTGGCCTCCTGGGCCCTGGCTCCCTGGCTCTCTCTACGACCACGCACCAGGCAGATGCCACCAAGAAGATCCAAGAGTCCAAGATCTTCCAAGAACTCCCAAGAACTCCACACAATAGCGCGCGAAGCTGCGGCTCCTCCTCCCCTTTCGAGCAAGCTGTCGTCCCCAGTTCCCAGCTCCAACTCCCTTGCCGCTTCAGCCATACAAAAATCGGAACAACCAACCGGTTTCATAGTCTGTCGTATCAGCAGATAAAGCTGTGAGCTGTGATACGCGATAATGCACCACGATTCAGCATGAGCAAACCTGATTCCTCCGTCGGAGCTATAAATGTCCGCATGTCCGCCCCCACTTCTCTCTGCTTGCCTCTTGCCTCGTATCACACAAGTCCACAAGCCCACAAAGATGCCTTCCCACAGCAGTGATGAGTCCGTCAAGGACGTTGAGGAGAAGATCAACAACAATGTCGAGATCACTGAGGTCAGCGACATGGAGGCCCAACCACAGATCACCACAATCATGTCCCCAAGTGGAAAGCCTGTCGAGGTGATCACATCTGGTCCAGCAGGCGACATCGACGAGGCTCTTGCCTTGGCCCAGGAGGTTGAGGGTATTGAGGTTCACCCAGAGAGAGACGCGAAGCTCCGTCGTAAGCTTGATTGGATCCTCTTGCCGATGTTTGGTTTCCTCTACACCGTCCAGTTCATGGACAAGACCTGTGTTGGTTACGCTTCCATCATGGGTATTCAGACTGACTACAAGATGGAAGGTCAGATGTACTCCTGGACCACATCATGTTTCTACTTGGGTTACTTGGCTGCTTGTCCATTTGCTGCTGTCATCTTGCAGAAGCTTCCTGCCGTGAGAGTCACCTCTGCTTGTATCGTGTTCTGGGGAATGATCCAGTGTCTCACTGCCGCCACCAGAACATACGCCACTTTCATCCTTTTGAGAACTATGCTTGGTATGCTTGAGGCATTCGTGTCACCGATTTTCATCATCATCCTGAACCAGTACTATCACAAGTCTGAACACTTCGGAAGAATGGCTTACTTCTACGGCTTCAACGGTATCGGATCTATTATCCTTGCTTGTGTCTCGGCTGGTATCTACAAGAAGCAAGACTCTTTCTCCTTGAAAGGCTACTACATTCTCTTTATCATCATCGGTCTCATGACCATCCTCATTGGTCTCATCATTCTGACCTTCGTCCCAAGCACGCCATCCAAGTCCAAGTGGCTCTCCCAGGAGGAGAAGGCCATGATCGTCGCCAGAATCAGAGGAAACCAGCAGGGTTTCGGTAACAGACATTTCAAGAAGGAGCAGGTGATCGAGTGTATTACCGATATTCGTACTTGGGTCTACTTGATCATTGGTATGCTTGTTGCCATTCCAAACGGTGGTGTCACCTCCTTCACGGCTATCATTATCAAGGGCATGGGTTACTCCACTATCAAGGCCCTCCTCATGAAGGCGCCATCTGGTGCCTTTGAGCTTGTCTTCCTCTCTTCCCTTCCATGGATCTCGATGTTCATCAAGTCCAGAATGCTGATCGCAGCTTTCTACTCCTCCATCGTCCTCATGGGTGTCTGTCTCTTGGCCTTTGCCAACAACACAGCTGCTCTTGTCGGTATCTGGATTTTCGGTATGTCTCCTGTCGGTATTGCCACTGTGTCTTCTTGTGTTACTTCCAACACTGCTGGTCACACCAAGAAGCTCACTGCTAACGCCTTGTCCCTGATGTTCTACTCCGCCGGTAACATGATTGGTCCACAGACGTTCCAGGCCTCCGACGCTCCACACTATCCAAAGGCCAAGGCTACTTTCGTTGGATGCTACTCTGCCGTGCTTGTTTTGTTGGCCATTCTTACCTTCCTCAACTGGAGAGAGAACAAGAGAAGAGACAGATTGAGAGACGAGCTCGGTGATAAGTACGTCGTTGTGAAGAACCAGGAGTTCGCCGACTTGACTGACTTCCAGAACCCTGAGTTCAGATACTCTTACTAAGGAGTCACCATATGTGTAATAGAATGACGCTGGCGTCATACAAAGTTTGCTTTTAAATGGACAGAATAGTAGTACTTAGTACTTGAAAAGTGGTTCGCGCAACATCACAAATTTTTCTCCGCACAGATGAGCTACTTCAACTTTGTCTCCATCTTGAAACCACAAAGCAGAGCTTCCGTCCTCACTAAAGCACATACCAAGATGGCTCCAATTGAGAACCCTGATGACCTCGATGATGGTCTCGACTACGCTGTTGATTCCGAAGAGGAGGTGCCAGCTGTCGAGATCCGAGAGGATGAATCCGAGGATGAGGAGGTTCCTTCAGAGACTACAAAGACAAGCTCCGAGACCACGGGGAAGAAGAGAAAGAAAACAGATGATAAACTAAAGGAGAAGAAGAGAATGAAAATGGAGCAGGATATCAGCAAGAAGAAGAGCATTGCTAACTCTGACTCCCAGTCACTCGCGGAGATCTTCACGCAGCTACTCGTCAAGAACAACACCGAGGCTACACAACTGGACTACTTCAAGAAGAGTGATTTTGTGGATGCATCAAAGTACAAAGAAGAGCGTACGCTGGAGAACTTCAAGGACTTCACGGACAAGTACAACAAGGGACTCACGCTGATCGTCGCCATCAGTCGAATCAGAATTGGGGAGTTATTCAAGGCACTTGGTCCAAAGTCCAAGGCCATGAAGGTGGGGAAAGGCTACGAGTTCAAGATGAGGGACGACACAAAGTACGTTATTGGTACTCCTGAGAGACTGCTACGCTTGGACTTTGGAAAATACGAGATCAAGTCCATCATCTTGGATGCGACCTACCAGGACATGAAAACCCACAGTGTTATTGATGAGCCAAAGCTGACGGAATTGCTCAAGAAGTACCAGGGCATAAAGACGATATTGTATTAATTGAGGTATGGAGTACTATTTGAAAAGTTGTTTTGGCTTGTAATGCATAGAGGTTTAAAATGGTGCTCGACCTGCAGACTAGATTTTTCCGCGGTGTAAAACTACAAGGAATCGGTATCGTGTAACGGTGAAAATAAGATATGGTCATTAGCTTTGAAAGCGAAGTCATGAGATGTATGTACATGCTTTTGGTTCGTCAAGAATTTTGGCGGAGATGGAGTTGGGTAATGAGAGGTCGGACGAGATTGAGATGGAGGAGGTTGGCTGGTGTGCGATCAGTCGTGTGGCTTTCCGCTGATACGTGGGAAGAGTCTCTCAGCGTGGTAGTTGATGGAGGATCTCGACGTCACACGCTTAGACTTGGTCTCCATGCACACTTTAAGGTCCTTCTCGAGGGCAGCACAAAGCTTGTTTCCCTCACCGTTGGAAGACCAGCAGTTCAGCAGCGAAGACATGAGCACGATACACGGCGAAACACCTTGTTCAACAACTGGATTTTTGGCACGGAGACGCTCGAGCTTCGGGAGACGCACAGCTCTGTTAGATGACATCGTCGATTGTGTTTCTTCTGGGAATCTGGCGTTCTTCTGCTTCAAAAGAGACTCAAAATGGGTTCAACAGTGTTCATCGCGCCTGGTCGGCTTGAAAAAAAGGACATCTCCGACGGGTAACCCCCATCGAGATCGGGTGTCCGGGTTAGTTCTATTTAGCGAAACACGTTAAAACCGGCGTAAAGAATACGCTCCCCAGGCCGATTTAAACGCCTGCAAACATCGCAAAAAAAGCGTCTAAATGGAACAGAAAAGACCTCTGGAGAGTTCTGACCCCAGCAACTCATCACAGACCAAGGCACAGAAAACACGTCCTGATGCAACCCCGTCTTCCCAGCCGGGCGTGAGTCGATGGACCAAGGTCGACGGCAAGTGGACGCTGCCCCAGATCACGAAGTTCGAGAGTGCCACTGCTAAAAGGCTCTTGAAGGAGAAGGGAATGGAGGTCTTTCTTGATACATATCTTCCAGAGAACCCAACGGGGAGCGACATCATCTTCGTCACGCTGCTCTTGGGCTTCTTCCCAAGCCACTTGGGCGATAACATGGATGACGAGAAGAACCTTCACAACGCCATCAGACTGCTCCAGAAGGCCATGAACAGAACTATGGAGACACGCTCGAGACTCCCTGATTTCCACACAGTCGAACAGGCGCTCGAGGCTATTGAGAAGGCCAAGAATGTCATTGTTCTTACAGGCGCGGGTATCTCCACGTCGCTTGGTATTCCCGACTTCAGATCATCAAAGGGTATCTATTCCCTGGTGGAAGAGATGGATTTGGATGACCCACAGTTAGTGTTTGACTTGGAGACATTCCGCTCTGATCCAGCCATTTTCTACCAAGTTGCACACCACATCCTTCCGCCAGAGAACATCTGGAGTCCTACACACTGTTTCATCAAGGCTCTCAGCGACAGAGGGAAGCTCTTGAGAAATTACACACAGAACATCGACAACGTCGAGGCCGCAGTGGGGATCCCTGCTGACAAGTTCATCCAGTGCCATGGCTCCTTTGCCACAGCCACGTGTCGTACTTGCAAGCTGAAAGTGAAGGGAACCAAAATCTTTGAAATCATCCGCCAGCGCAACCTTGCGCTTTGTCCAAGGTGTAAGGAGAAACGCACTGCCAAGCTCAAGAATGACGACTATGTCGGTGATTTGGGTGTGATCAAGCCAGATATCATCTTCTTTGGAGAAGACTTGCCACAACAGTTCCACGACTTGCTCGAGGGTGACGTCGAGGCTTGTGATTTGATCATCTGCATTGGTACCTCCTTGAAGGTTGCCCCAGTGAATACTATAATCAACAGAGTGCGTCCCGAAATTCCCCAGATCTTGATCAACAAGGATGATATCAGTCATGCAGAGTTTGATGTTACTTTCCTGGGATACAGTGACGAAGTTGTGGCTTATCTTGACGAGAAGTTGAAGTGGAACATACAGCATGAGAAGATGGATGAGATAAGAAAGGGGGGATTGGAGCTGACAACTATTGATTCTGATGTGGGGCTTTATGAAATTTCAAAACCAAAGCCAGAGAAGAAGAATGAAGAGGAAGTGATATTGATTGAAGATTGAGGAAAACGTGCTGGCTAGATTATTAGAAGGAATGTCATGACTATTTGAAAGGGTAAGCCGTTGTACAATACATTCATTATAGAGATTACACTTAAAACGCGCTAAATGACGACGATATTCGTGATCAACTCAGAGGCCGCTCGAACAGTAAAACAGGGACGTGACAAACAAACACAACAATTCACAGCTGAGGATAACATGGACAACAACATCAATTAGCAAACATCAAAAATCAAAAGCCCTCCAGCGCCTTAATTGCCTTGTTTAGTCTCTTCAGGCTCTCCTCTCTTCTGTCGCCATCAACGATCATATCAGCAGTTAGCCTAGACAACGAGTCCACTAGCCTTTCAACAAGATGCTTATCCTGAGGTTCCATTCCGATTCCCTGGAATTCTTGGCCAATCATAGTTCCCTCAGTGGCCTGGAGCAAAGTGACAAGAGTATCATGGTTGAAGTGTCCCTTCTTGAATCCCGACGAGCGCTTCTTGGATTTACGCTTCTTCTTCTTTTCCTTCTGCAAGTCATCTTCTTCCTCAGTAACAAATCCATCATCGATGTTCTTGCTCGACTGTGATGGTGTGATGACGGAGTGTTGTGGGACAGGCGGTGGTGGCAATGGGCGAGGCTGTGATATGTCCCTCTGTTTTGGCAGTGGTTTTGGCTCCTCGATCACCATTGAGTTGTTGATCTCATTGACAAGTCCATCGATATTTCCCACGTCATCTGAGGTTATCTGCTCGGACTTGGTGCGTCTGCTTCCCTTTTCAAACTCCAGAACGTTGTCCAAAGGTGACTTCATGCCAATGGCGGACACTGGTCTGCGTGGAGATCTGGAAGGAATGGCGGGGTCAACAGTTGTGAGAAGCTGTCTGTCCATTGGTTGAAGTGTGTGTTCCTTCTTTGTGTTTAGTGGACCGACATCGAAATCGAATGAGTCCATGGATCCCTTGTGGACATGGGTTGCTGATTCCTCTGTGATTGGATCTGTGGCCTTGTCGAGAGCCTGGAACTGGGAGTCCTTACCAGAGTAGGAGGAATCAGGGTACTTGTCAGAACCAGAGCCGGAATTGGTGTTTGTTGTTGTGGAGTCATAGGAGATGGCTGAGAGCTTTTTCTCGTGTGACTTTCTGGATGCCTTGGATGGGTTGCGCGAGATCTTGACAATGGATGGTCTTCCAGTAGTAATTGGTGTCTGCTCCTCTGGAACAACAATCTGGTTAACTTCGTGGATACTTCCTGCATACTCTGAGATCATTGATCTTCTGTTGAACGTTGGAGATCCGGTGGCCTCGATAGGCTGTGGCTGAATGATGACAGTCTGTGGCTTCTCGAAGGCAAAGTCGTCGCTTGAACTGTTGGTGGTTGTGATGTTTGCACCTTGCAAAGCCTCTGGGGGCGTCACCGTAAGCTGTGGATGGGTCTTTACGGCTTCTGGGGTCTCAACCTGTACAGTGTTCTCCTGCTCTGGGGTGAGGTCGACGCTCTTGTTAATAACAGAACTGCGGGCGCTTGCCGTGTTGGATTTGTTTGCAATGAAATCATCTGCATCTTCGTAATCATCCTCGTTTGTAGTTGGCGACTGTGACTCCGTGAGATCAATACTGTCTCTGTTGTAGGCTTCCAGCATGCTCTCCAAGCGGGATCTGTCTTGTTGTGCTTGTTGCTCAACAGTGGAGAAGGCGGAGGCACCCCTGCTTTGTTTGAGAAGGTCCGAGGTCGTGGACGACGCAGTGCTGTGTGTTGGGGAATGAGCCCGCAATGACATTGATGGCTGTACTTCTTTCTTCTCTGTGGGCCCTTGCTGTCTCTGAACCGGTGAAGGGTTAGTTCGTGAAGTCGCTCCAATTTTGTTCTCCCCGTATCCAAATTTGGTGATGCGTCTCATTACTTTTCCGCATCGGGAAAAAGGTAAACAAAGGACCCTCAATTCTTTCCAAGTTCACAACTTTGATGGAAAAGCGAAGGTATTACAAAAAAGCACTTAGTAATAGAAATATAATACGTCCCAATATATAAATAACACTGTAGAAAAGTCTTAAAGGGCGCTCGATCAACAAGTCGCCCATCAAAGGCGTCTTCTCAGCGGCGTACCAGCACCGCACCAACAAAAAGACAGCGTAAAGTTCCATCAATGGCCACACAACATCGTCATAAACATAAAGCGTAAAGCATAAAACATCAGTCAAAAAGAGCTCCAGCTCCAATCAGCTGGCACATTCGACATCTCCCTCTGTGCGCCCTTTCCCTCCTGCTCAATCTGTTCGTTCACCATCGCAGCGTTTGACTTGCCCTGACTCTGTGATGAGCCCTTGTTGTAGTCTGGTAGAAGGTCCACCTTGAAGCTTTGAACGAGGTATGCAGCCCACTCTTTGCCACAGCGGAAGCACACCTTGCACACGGTGCCATTCACGTCAAACTTGCATCCAGAGCTGAGCTTGGCTTTTGAGAGAAGACACTGGCCACAAAAGATATCCCCGCATTTGCGACAGTGGTGTCTTCTGTTGATAATCGTAAAAAAGGCTCCACAGTCTGTACATGATGAACAGCTGGAGTTGGGTTTCCAATGCTCTCTTGAGACAACACCATTCGAGACATCAGCTGAGTAATCTTCAAAGGCACTCGCCGTGGACTCCTCCAGCGGGGCCAGTTGTGTCGGACGAAGCACTGCTGGTATGTAGTTTGGTGTGCGAGGGTCATCAACAGGTCTCACTGGGGCCATGTCAAAGCGGGGTGTCTTCTTTGCGGAGAGCATCATGATGGAGTCGTCAGAGTTCTTCTTGGACGAGATAGGAGACGTGTTCTCCGATGTAGGTGCTGTGGAGTCAAAGTTGGATATGACGTTCATTGATGTGATGTGTGTCAGTGTGTAGTTGTTGTTGACTGAGGTGGATGGGGTTGGAGAGAGGCCATAAGTTGATGAGCTCAACGCAACCTTGGCAGGCTGGTACTTGCGGTTGGCGTGTTCCTGCGCAGCGGATGAATCAAGTGGCGAAGGTGAAATGGAATCAGCCTTATCAGAGTCGTGGTCGTGAGACTTGAACTCTTCGTGTGTACCTCCAATGTCTTCCAGAGACTTACGAGAGGCGACAGCAAACTTTGGAGCCCTGATCTGCTCGTCGTAGTCCAGTAGTGGGTTGTCGGTCGGCAGTTCCTCGATAAGGTTCTCGGCATGGGAGAATGTTCTTCCAGTACGTTGGATCTGGTTCGTGAGTGAACTCGTACGTGAGCTGTTGCTTCCTGTTGACGAGGTGGAGGACCTTTTCGTGTTTTGTGAGTCTGGGATCGTGGCGGATATCACAGAGAGCCGTTTGCCGTTGGGAGCAATGGGCTTCTTGGAGAAGCTGAACTGTTCTGGGAGGTCCATAGTGGGAGATTAGGCCCTACAATTAGTGAAGGCAGAGATGGGAGACTAGCTGGTGTTGGTTGTTGGTTGCGGCAGGGAAGAGCAGATCAGCTGGGTTTTAACGTTTTAACGCTCCGGAGCTGAGGGAAACCTGGACGATAAACTTGGCTGCACGATAGTCGGTGCTGCCTGATTTGTGGAACGGAGCTAAGACGACGGGAGCAAGTGGCAAGCGGCACACAACAACCTCAAAAAGCAGAGCAGCAGGGGGGGCAAACTCGACAAGCGACAATTCATGGACCCTCTTCGGAGCCGAGCTGTCAGGGGAAACGTCTCTCTCTTGTTCTCGCAGCCTGCTCACCACTCCAGCAGCCCGCAACGCATACGACGGCTCCTGGCCAATCGATTGGGCGCTGATAAGAAAACTCCCCAATCGGGAAATTATTGGCACCAGAAATTCGCGGATCGGCTATTCGCGGATCTGCGCCCACGCGTAATTCTGAGCACGCCCGTCCAAACTCCGAGTGTCTTTCACTTTCTGGGGAGGCGAATCATGAAACATGGGGTACATGCAGTAGTACTGAGCTTGCACGTAGTGATAGATCCGTTCCACTTCTAGGACTCCCATTATAGATCGACTGCAGGCGCAGGTATAGTAGCTAGTGTACTCTGCATCAGCTCGATAATATGAGATCAGCTCAAGTGCTACAACAAATCTTAATTCATCATCAACATCAATTAGCATTGCAAAAAGCAAAATCAAGTGGTATATACAAGCCGTGTGTATAAAGTGGCTGTGATAATGCTCTTAATGGGTGGCTTTCGTAACGGGTGTGGCCTGAACGCCAAATAAGATATCATGTGGCAATCAGAATCTGTTTCCAGATTTTCTCTTCTTCGAAGGATTGATAATCTCTTCAATATCATCATCATCTGCACTTCTCTTCAACTCCTCATCAGTGACCTGTGGCGTGGAGCTCTCAGTCGTGTCCGTCTCCTGTGGAATCAAGTCCTCGTTCAGAAACTCATCGATATCAAACATTGGTGGCTGGTCTGGCTGTGTCTGGTGGAGACGGTTGATAACATCGTTGATACTCTTCTCCTGCTGCGCAAGCGAGCGTGAAATCTCCTCGAGGCGTTTGTTGGAGTTGGCATGGGCTGTAGCAAGGTCCACTGGGGAGCCTGTAGTGGTGGATGGACTGTGGTTTGCAACGAATGGAAGGTTGGTCGAAGGCTCAGTGGAATCCGGGCCGCCAAAGAGCTCATCCTCCTCAGCTCTCTCAAGCTCGTTGCTCATGTTTGGCGTATACGATGGCAATTTGTTGGCAGGAGTTCTCAAGATCTCCTGCAGCGGTGACTGGTCATCAAAAGCGCTCATGGTATCCATCTCCTGTGGTGTCTTCGATGATGCATCGGACACATGACGCTGCTGGATCATCAGACGTGGCTTGAATTGTCTTGGAGGTCCCATCTCACTCACCTCAGAGCTCGTGCTGGCATAAGACGTTGGGCCGTACGACTGAATCTGTCCATCAGAGTCAGCAATGGTTCCATCATCAAGAAGCTGCACCTTGTTACCGTACATGGTGGCGAGAAACTGCATGATTTTCTCAATCTGGTGTCCACGCTTCTCGTGATCTCTCTCACTCTGGATGATTCTCTGCCACAACACATCGTTGTTCTGACGAATACGTGCAAAGTCGCGCGTAAGCTTGTCCTGACTCTTCTTCAACGCCTCGACTTCAGCAATCAACACACCTGCATCTTGCTGTGTGAGCATGATTGGCGTGGAGTCTGAGTCTTCATGTGGCTTGTTTCTGACGATATTCTCCAAAAGCTCTGGCTTGTCCTTCTGGAAGTTATCATTCTGGAACTGCCATCTGTCATCACTGTGCAAGGATCCTGTGCTGGCATCTTGGACCTTGTGCCAGCCATACATGTTCAACTGTCTGACAAACGATGCAAAGTTGGAATGCTTGAAGTACTTCGGAAGAATCTGTTGCACGAACAACTCCCTGTTTGTAACAAGGAAGGATTTGCCATCAGGCTGCCATTTAATCAACTTCTGGTTCGACGAGTCGTTCACCATAGCCCAAAGCTTGGTGACAAATGCAGGCTTGGTCTTTGGGGTGTTCTTTGGCTTTGGTTTGGCGGCTTTCTTGGTCTTGAGAAGCGTCAAGATACCGCCCGAAGGTCCATCTGGGGTGCCCTTCCCTGATGTAGGCACAAGCGAGTAGTCAGCGGTTGTCAGCACATGCATGTTGTCATTAGTCCCTAAGGAATCTGGTTCTTCGATGGTTGGCTGCTGTGGTAGTGGTGGCGCCACGAGCTCTGGCGGTACGACGATGTCTGCTGGCTCTATCTGAGGCCCCATCTGTGGAGGTATGGCCACAGGCGGTTGTACGAAGGAGTCATCCATGAAGAGCGGAGTAGGAGCATCGAGATCGTTCGGATCGTGCTTGATTGGAGGAGGGTTCATTCTGAGTTGTGGTTGCCAGCGTGGAGGAAGCTGGCTGTGATAGTATGGGATGTGCGGATAGGATGGCGGGGCGGCTGCTTCTGGCGGGATGAACTGAGGCTCTGTGTTATAGTGTGGAAGTGGTGCCTGATAAGTGTGTGTTTCAGGCACTGGAATCTGCGAACTTGGAGAGGCAACAAGCACTTCCTCGTCTCGCTGCTGCATTAAAACGAAAATTAACTGGCGAAAAGTTGACGGGATGAGGTATGTCAGCGGGAAAAGCAATTGGGCGGAGGAGAAGGTGCTGGGGATGGTGGGAAAGTGACGGGATCTATAGGTGAAGTGTGCGGTGTCAGCAGTTCGTTCTGTGGAGCCAAATCCTCTGGAAATGTGTCAACAGGGTGAAGACTGGGCGGCCTTCTTCTTTTATAGGATCCCTCCCACGTCGCCTGTTGAACCGCAGATTGCGCCACCCCCGCTTTCAGGATAGTCCGCTTAGAGCAGGTGCCCGGTGGAGTTGCTCTAGGTTAACGTCCAGATATTAGGGGTTCATTTCGCGAAACCTTCACGATCGGGACATCTTCAATTGTTCCACGACCTTCCATCGCCTTCTGTAGGGCCTGCCCGCCACTTCGCCGGCGCTACACAAAAGAGCCCCGACATTTCCATGGGGCTTTGTAGGTCAAAAGTGGCCCCAGAACCCCAGAAATCGCCAAAGCTGTCAACAACCCCTGGCATGCTACTCTCAAACTCCTAAAATGCGGACTTGCCGGCATCGCGGCTCTTCAGCTCCGTTTTGTGTCAAATCGTCTCCGCTTTGGCGCCTACTCCACACTCATTTTACAAGGCCTAGCCAGCCATTTCCTCAGGAATACAATTTACTATAATATAAGATCGTCTGCAGGAAATACCGACATATTTGTCATTTGAGCTGTGCTTGCTCTCGTAAAGCTCGCGGTGTATATGTTTTAATCAGTTATTTGCCTTCTATAGTCGACAAGCGCACGAGCTCTCGATGGATACAGATTACAGATCCAAGCCCAACTAGCAACCCGCACCCTCAGAGGTCAATACGTTCGTATCAGACAAGCATACTGGATCAATTGTGTACTCTCTTTCCTTCCCACCGTTCTAGAACACGGTCTATAATCGCAAACTGCGCCCATTCGGGTCTTAAGGATACCGGCCGAGTATGTAGCCTTGTCGCCTTGTCTCCCCAGATGCGGGGCTTCACTACGGCCCAATTTCCTGTTGGGGTGTAATGAAGTTCCAAATGCGTAATACTAGTCTAACCTATTCGGTAATGCTCCATCAAGCCGCTATATGGAGGTTGTTTGATCGACGTCCGGTTATAGCCGCTCCTATGGCGTCTTTTGGACATGTGTATGGAAAATCATAGAAGCATACAGGTCTTGAAGGCCGCAACTCTCGCTATAAAGAGCCGCCATTGGACATTGTTATGGTTACCATATAATCTGCAGTGTGATCATGCATTAATGAGCAAACGTACAAGGGTCTCTCAAGAGATATGCCCAACGCTCACAGCTCACAGCCTCGGCTCACTCAATTCTCAATGGACCCTCGCTGTGAGAGCAAACGGGCACAAATTCATCCTGCTTTGGCAGGTGTACCACCAAATAATTCAACTTTACCATGTGTTAATTGTCTCATTCCCTGCTTTAGGTCCTGTCAAAAATTAGGGGGTAAGCGGGTACGCGCTATGAGGTCTAGTATCCGCTCGGGTGTATGGTTCAATCGGGAAACTTCAAACCCGTTCCCCACAGGTGACAGGACCACACGACCTTCACGAGTCCAGCTTTTATGAGTATAACTACTTCTCTTTGAATCATGAATAAATACAGGTCGCTATAAATATATCCCCAAAATGATGGGCTTAAGAATGTAGGAATGCAGCATTCTTGTACAAGCTCAACAATGGGTTCTCACCACTCTTTGTTGTCGTAGCTTCCAGATCTCCCCACTGTCTCAAGAACTCATCATGTTTGCACGTCTCCACCAGTTTGCCACAGATCTGGACATACATGTCCCTTGCAGAGTAGAAGTCAGTAGCAAACATGATGTCGAAGTAACCTTGTTGGACCATGTATGTGGACGCAGTCACCATCTCGCCCTTAAGCATCGTCTGCACCACTGGGCTGTTGTATCCCTCCGACTGGCCATTGAAGGAGTCAAAGTCCGAGAGGACAAGTTGGTGTTCTGGGAAGAATTGGTTCAGGATAGCGAATAGCCTCAGCAGACGTGTTGGGATGAACTCGGAGGCGGAGAGTGAGTTGTTGAATGGGGACAGCCAATCGCGAAGCCTCTGGACGGACTTGTACTCGTTCAAGGGATGGACTGCCTGTGGCTTTCCTCTTGAAGATGTGAAATTCAACAATGACTTCCAAGCGGCCTTTCCGCTACTGACAGGTCCGGTTCCACGAAGCTCGAGATACAGCCTCGTCCACTCATCCAACTCAGGCGAGAAGAACTGGTGGAAGTCACCCTTCTCATCCACAACAACGTATCCTTGGTAGCACTCTCCAGTATCAATGTCATACTTGACAACATCATGAGCCAAGTTGTCCAAGACTTCCATACCCAAGACGAAACAAGGCTCCGGAATGACTTCATCCCAGTCGAGGATGGACTTATTGATGACGCGTACCTTACCCTCATCGTACCCCTTCTCTCTCATCTTCACTTGCAACGCCTTGACTTTCTGTTTCTCAGCCAATGACTTGGAGATCTCAATGATTCGGTACTGTGTCCTGGAATACACATCTGGGTCGTGTTCACGAATGTAATCGAGGATGTTCATCATGAGTGTTCCGTTACCGCCTCCAATCTCATAGATCACCAGATCGTTATACGGATATAGGTTCAGCTTGTAATTGACAAGGAGGTATCGTGCAATTGCCTGCCCATAGAAAGGTTGGAACAACTCGGTGGGTGTATGCCAGAGCTGTAATGACTTGTCTTCTGCGGCATATCTGCCATGCTGTTCGAGCCAGGCGCCCATGAAATCGTCAGTTCCCTTCAGCTCCTCGTAGATAAACGGTGCCTCCGTTTGAAAAATCTCAGCCTGCGTAGGGAAGTATCCGTAGTTTGGGTTGTATAATGAGTCCTCAATGAAATCCGCTGACAACATCTTGACTTTTGTTGGACGCTCCTTGCGAGAGGCGAGCCGGCGTGAATTAATCAGGGGAAACATGTCAAAGTACTCTTGCGGTGACTGATTGTTAAGTGGATGGTTGGATAGTGAAGAGAATAATGTGGAGAATGGTGATCTGGGAGAGTAGACGTGGTCATAAGGGTATTGCGGGGACGGCAATCTGTAGGTGAAGGTGTGCGGAGAGATCGAGTACTCGTGCGCGGGAGCGGGCTTGTTCGGAGGCGCTGTGGAAATCATCCGCCGCGAGAGCAGACGAAGTCGGCTTAATGATCTCATGGTATTCAATATGGGATAGCTCTGGGTAATGATTGGCAGCTGGAGCCTTTATCCAGCGCTTTTTGTTGACAAAACGGTGGCCGAGCTCCACACGGAGCCACCGGTCAAAAACAGAGGCGCGAAATTGTTGCCCGAACCACCGAATTTTTTATAGGCCGGCGGAGAGCTCCATCTTGTTTGCCACCTTAACTACAAACCATCACCATAACAGCCACCCAAGCGCCGACAAGACAGCGCGTTTCCACACACTCGAACACCTGTTCTTAACTGCTGCCTTACAATGGGTGTCCCAGCTCTTTTCCGCTGGCTCTCGAGGAAGTACCCGAAGATCATCTCGCCTACTCTCGAGGAAGAGCCAAAGGTTGTTGATGGCGTCACAGTTCCGCCACAGTACTCCAATCCGAACCCAAATGGAGAGCTCGACAACCTGTACTTGGATATGAACGGTATCGTTCATCCATGTTCCCACCCGGAGCACAAGCCAGCCCCAGAAACCGAGGATGAAATGCTTCTTGACGTATTCGAATACACCGATCGTGTTCTCAACATGGCCAGACCACGTAAGGTGCTCATGATTGCCGTTGATGGTGTTGCTCCAAGAGCTAAGATGAACCAGCAGAGAGCCAGACGTTTCAGAAGTGTCCGTGATGCCAAAATCCAGGATGAGGCCAGAGAGAAGCTTGCTCGTGAAACGCAAGAGTTTGGCCAGGTCATCGACGAGTCCATCAAGAAGAAGAAGACTTGGGATTCCAATGCCATTACTCCAGGTACTCCATTCATGGATAAGTTGGCACTTGGTCTCAGATACTGGACTGCATACAAGCTTGCTACGGACCCAGGCTGGAAGGATCTCCAGATCATCATCTCGGATGCCACTGTTCCAGGTGAAGGTGAGCACAAGATTATGAACTTCATCCGTTCCCAGAGATCTGACGTCGAGTACAGTCCAAACACAAGACATGCGATCTATGGTCTGGATGCCGATTTGATTTTCTTGGGCCTTGCCACGCACGAGCCACACTTCAGAGTGCTGAGAGAGGATGTGTTTGCTCAGGACAAGAGATTCATGTCTTTGAAGCATCAGATGAACATGACTGACGAGGAAAAGCAGAGAGTCAAGGATGAAGATTCCAAGAAACCATTTTTATGGTTGAATATCAACGTGCTTAGAGAGTATTTGGAGATCGAGCTCAACATTCCTCGGCTATCTTTCAAGTTTGATTTGGAGAGAGCCATTGATGATTGGGTATTCATGTGTTTCTTCTGTGGTAATGATTTCTTGCCTCATTTGCCATCACTTGACGTCCGTGATAACTCCATTGATTTGCTTGTGACACTTTGGAAACAGACACTCCCAAAGATGAAGACGTACATCACCTGTGACGGTACTTTGAACTTGGAAAATGTTCAAATCTTGTTGAGTGCCTTGGGCCCTCGTGAAGATGAGATTTTCAGAAACAGACAAGCACAAGAGGATCGCAGAAATGGATTCGACAAGAGACGAAAGACCGCACAGAAGGAGGACAAGATCGTGAAGAACCACTTCTTGGCCAACGTCACCAAGGGTAAGGCCGATAAGGGGACATTCACACCAGTTGATACGATTCCATTGTTTGATGTCGATGGAAACTCCGTTGGTAAGGTTAACATGACCAACAGTGAACTCGTCAAAAACAGAACTGCAGTCACTCTAGCTGGTATGGGTGATGAGTCTGCCAAGAAGAAGTTGAAGGAGTTCACTGACGAGCTCAAGAAGGAGCAGGCTGAAAAGGATGAAGATGAAACTTTGGAGGAAATTAAGCCTGAGGTTGTTGAATCCGCCAATAAAGCCAACATCAGTGCTGCCGCTGCTTTGAGACAACAGTTGCTTGCCAACAAGACGAGTGGTAAGACCAACGGCAAGACTTCACCGGCCCAGGTCATCCCAGAGAAGCGTAAGGCTTCTGAAGACCCAGGCTCCACAACTGATGACCAGACTTCTGCCTCTGACTCTGAGAAATCAAGAGTGGCCGTGTACGACGACGAGGACCCAGTCAAGCTTCATGAGCCTGGCTACAGAGACAGATACTACAAGACCAAGTTCCACCTTTCTGATGACCAGGTCTCAGACTTCCGTAAGGAGGTGGTGAAGCACTACATCGAGGGTGTTGCCTGGGTGTTACTCTACTACTACCAGGGTTGTCCATCCTGGAACTGGTACTACCCATACCACTACGCTCCATTTGCCAGTGACTTCATGTCCGTCAACCTCGGCGAGCTCTCAGTTGACTTCATCCAAGGTGAGCCATTTTTGCCATACGAGCAGCTGATGGCTGTTCTTCCAGCTGCCTCTGGTCACACCTTGCCTCCAATCTTCCGTCCATTGATGTCTGAGCCTGACTCTCCAATTATCGACTTCTACCCTGAGGACTTCCCGATTGACATGAACGGCAAGAAGATGGCTTGGCAGGGTATTGTGCTCTTGCCATTCATTGATGAGAAAAGATTACTCGAGGTTGTGCGTGCTCAGTACCCTAAGCTCACGGATGCAGAAAGATCACGTAACGTGTCCAAGCAGGAGGTTTTGGTTGTTTCCAAGTACAACGCCAATGCTGAGAAGTACAGAAACATGTACAAGGACAAGACTATTGAGTTTGTTGACTTCCACTTCCATGCGTCGTCACTCGCTGGACGCGTGTTTCGCAATTCTGGCTATGATCTTGACTCCGTTCTTGAGTGTCCAGTCAAAGGTGATCATGGGTACACGGACATTCCATCCAGCTTGTACTTGCAGCTCGACTACAAGATGCCAAAGAAGACCACTGGTAAGTCCATCATCTTGACAGGATACATCAAGCACCGTGCCGTGTTGACGCAGGAGGATAAGGATGCTATCAAGTTCGGTAATGGCAACAATAACCGTGGAGGAGGAGGCCGCAGACGTGAGTACTACAATGCCCAGATGACCCAGCAGAACATCATTGAAGTTGGACCAGCTGGTGATACTGTCTACTCAATGCGTTTTGGTGGATTCAAGTCTTTCTTGTTGCTTGCGCACCAGGCACAACAAGAACAGATTAAGCAGCAGAGAGTCAAGGACTTTGTTCAGGGAGAAGGACGTCATATGAAATTCGAGCGTGCCCCTCAGCCATCTAGAAATGGTGTGTTGAGACGCTAGATTGTATTATGTATCTAATGATGTTAATGACAGCTTTTTAATGACACTTCCATTGAGGTTTTGTTTGCTTGTTAATGTGTTGTTAGGGTGGCTGTTCTTGTTACCTTTGCTTGAACGCCGCGGTGCTTCTGTGCAGATTCCTGATTCCCGTTCTGTACGCCTAGCCAAAGTGCTCGAAATGTTAGCGTTAATGGAGTGTTCTTTTTAAGCGAGATCCAAGATGATGCTAGGAACTTTTGTATTGTATACTGTCTTATTGTTATTCAAAGGTATCAAATATGCAAAGAACCGCATCGATGTAGAAAGTCCGACAAGTCCATCTCCGCAACGAGGAAAGGAAAATTGTTTTGGCGGCGATTCACCGCTCCGAACGATAACTCCTTGTCCAGCGCCAGCGCACTGGAATGTCCACCAAAGTACACTGATGAAGAGAGCCATATCGGAGGCCAAGTCTTTTTCATTCAACACCCAACTTCTTGGAAGCTGTAACGTATAAATGGAAGGGTCTCTCGTGATCGTGGGGCCAGCTCAAACCACGCCATCTGTCTTGATGAAACCCCGTCCATTCATCACGTCCACATTCAAGCCAGGATGTTTTTCCTTTCTCTCCTCATATCGTCTCTCATTGGCCTGACTGCAGCTCTTGACCCGGAGTCCACATCCATCGGTGCTGTTGTCGTGACACCGCTTGACTACTCCCTCTATTCTGAGACCATCGACTACCAACTCCTGAGATACAAGACAGACGGTACAGTCTTCTTTTACGACAAGCTCAACACACCTACCAACACCAACACTACATTGACTGTGAGAGATGCAGCTATCTTGTCTGATGGCCAATTCAGAGTCGATGCCGATACAGATGATTATTACTTGACCGTTGCTGAAGGAACTGGTGTTGTGAATGTGAGCACGGATGGCACAACCACCAACGGTATCTACTACATTGAGGATAAGACACTCTTCTACAGCTACCACTCCACGTTTATTGCTTGTGAATTCAAGACGGGAGTATACTCCCTTTTGTGGAGGGAGTCCGATGGATCCTGTGACAATGACAACTGGCTCCTCGTTAAGCTCCAGACTTACGGCTCTTCTTCAGGTGCGGTGTCTGCATACTTCCCAGATGGTTACAAGACTGCTATTGCTGCTACTGCTACTGAGAACGTCTACACTACGACAGTGGGAGAGCCATCATCCACGAGTGCTGACTCCTCCTCCACATCTGCCTCTACGGCAAACGGTGCAGCCAGAGCAGCTGTGGGATTGGGCGCCATTGGTGCTGCTGCCATCGCCCTTTTCTAAAAATCGGGTTTAATGCTTAATACTTATTTATTCATAAATCTGATTCATGTTCCATGGCCCATGGAACTTTGTCATTACTCACTCCAACACTGCGAGGCTGCGAGCTCCCCCTGTAGATTTGCTGTACTAATGGGGAAGTAAGAGCTTGCAGCTGATCACCGCAAATCCGCGAACTCGTTTGTTCTGCCATTTTCGCGATCGATGATTGCGCGGCTGCTCCTGTGGCAAACATGTCACAAGTTTCTCCTTATCGCCACCTCTTTGAACAGGGCGGTAACTTCACAAGAAGCACGAGAAACTTCACAAACGCCAGAGATATGAAGATCAGCTCCAGAAAGATCAAAATTGGTCTCAGCAACGATACCAGCCCGGACTCACCCGGCGAGGTCCGCATCCCAGTGGGACGTGCCTCCGCAACAGGCCGCCAGGGTCGCTACGAGGAGGAGAGCAACTTGTTCATCGCAGACCGCACAATCTCCAAGCGTCATTGCTCCATTATTGTGAGATTTTCCTCTGAGGGAAAGCCATCTCTCTCCGTTGTTGACCACCAGTCACACCACGGCACTGTTGTGGGTGACAAGTTGCTCCAGAGGGGCGAGGCGGCAATTCAGGAGGGCGACTACATGGGCCTTGTCGTCGCCGCTGCAGCACTCCCAGACGCTGCAGAGAAGCTTGTTCTCACTTTATCTTGCAAGTTCATCATCCAGTACATGGGCTTCACAGACAATGCCTTCTGCTTCAAGGTTCTGACTAAAGCGGAAGTTGCCGCCGAGAGAGCAAAGAGAGAACTTTCTTCCAACTCGCCACAGATGCAGTCCTTCTCTGAGGAAGACCAGTTTGAGGAGGAGGAGGACTTCAACGATTCCAGTGCCAACGTCCTTATTGAGAGTGACCATGACGACGGTCTTACCGCAGCCGCCGAGGTGGATGTCCGCAACGACGAGGAGGACTGGGAAAGCAAGAGCGGCTACGATTACAACGCCATGGTGGACGATCTGCAGAGTGGTGACGAAGCTGATGATTTCTCTGACTATTATGATGAGTCTTTGAGCGCCGCTTCTTACGCATCCGTTGAACAGGCTGTCGATGATTTGATGGAGTCTGATGAGCTGATGGAGTCTGATGAGAACTACGATGTCGAAGCTGACAAGTGTTCTTCCTGCGCGGACTCTGAGGCTGAGGAGTACTTGTTTTGTCCACTTGGCTCTAATGAGTTGGCTGAGGTTATTTCCAGCAGAACTGAGGACTTGAGCAAATACGCTGGTGACTACGAGAACTTTGATGCTGAGCTTGGCCCATCCTCCAACGCCATTGACTTGGAAAAGATGAACGACGAAGATGAGTATGATGCTCCATCTCCATTATCGGAGGCTGAAAGAGTGACTGACCAGGTCGCTGAGTATTCCGAAGGTGGTGATGATGTCGAGGTTGACGGCTCTTACGACTCTGAGGAAGAGCAGCCTGAGATCGACCAGTTGGTCTCCGAGGAATTTGAAGCTGACCCACTTGAACCTGGTGCGTTTTGTGAGGCTGTCTCTGCCAGAAATAAAGAGCTGGGCAAGTATGCTAGTGTTTATGAGAACCTCAAGACCGACGTTGACTCGTTTTCCGACAGCATTCACTGGGAGAAGATTGAATCGGACTATGATTCCGATGAGGGTATCAAAACCAAATTCAGAGAATTTTCTGCTCGTTACCCTCTGCCAGCTTCTTCCATGCTTCTCCCAAAACTCCATATGCCGGTGGTTTCTACTGGCGGGTTCCGCTCTATTCCAGTTGATGGACTTTTGAATGAGGCAGCTCCAGCTCCATTTGATCCACTTCCATATCCAGATGCTACGCCAGTTGCTGCTCCAGCTGATGATAACGATCTGTTTTCGGGTGCATCTCCAGCTCCAGTTCCAGCTCCAAAGAGGGTGACTCCAAAGAAGAAGGTTGCCAAAAGAGAGGCGGAGCCGGAGTACCCACCAATTCAGGTGATTTCCAAGTCCAAGAAGAACGGTACAATTACAGAGACTGTGTTCAGTCACTCACGTTATTCGTCAAAACCAAAGACCCTGTTCCAGATTACGAAGAAGCAGGAGAAAAAGAGCTTCGTCAACAAGAGCGCCATCGCTGGTCTCACTGGGTTCGCTTTTGGTTTGAGTGTGGGTGCTGGTTTGACTTTCTCCTCCTTGGCATCTTATGGAAAGTCTTTGACTTGAATGACTGGTTCACGAGTCATGGTTTTCATTTGCTATGAATTACTATTTTTTTATGACTTTGCTTCTTTTGTTTTGGTTACATAAGGTTTTATCATCAGGTCGCAGGATTCTCTGATCAGGTTGGGATGGATGGAATATGATCGGTACACATGATTGAGATCTGAATAGTCCTGGATGCTCTTCATGATCATACCCTCATGTCTGGTTCTTTAGGTTTTTGAATGGAGATTTTATTGGAAGCTATGTTGTAGAGCCTTCTGGGCTAATTCGTTGAGATGAATACTCTATGTCAGGGAGAAAAAGAGAAGTAAGCATCGCCTCCAAGTCCATGCCGCACCACAAGCCTTGTTCTTATCCAACATGGCTCGTGTTTTCACAGCCTTTGAATGTTTAAATTTAGCACTTAACAATTGGCCGCTTTTCCAGGATGCATCGAATGTATCGTGGAACACCGCCATTTTCTCTTCCTCTATAACGAATCCCCCGCAACGATGTTTGTTATTACATTTCCCCTTCGGGAAAGACTCCACGATCCGTGTCGCGCGCCCTGCATCCAATTTGCGCAATATTGGCGCGATTGGTCGCTCAAAAAGGAAATTCATCTGAGTTTGGCGCAAACTGGCGCGAAGCAATTTCAGTTTGGGGACGCGACTTCGCCACTGGCGGCAGTGGAGTTGTGGCTTTCCTGGTTCGAGAGTGGTGTTTTTCTGAGGCCAAATTGGGACCCTAAATTGCTATTCTAGCCAATCAGACCCGGCGGAGTCGATCCCACCGAGTTTTTTCCCGCTAGAAGCTTATCTGACACGTGAAGCGGCCCCTCACTTCCCAACATTCGCATCACACGCGGGGAGCGAAATCGAGCGGACGACAAAAGACAAAACAAAAAATCAAGAGCTTGTGCACTCCAGACAACCACCCGGCACAGAGACCAAGAAGGCCCAGGCAGCACAGAGAAACAGGCCCGAGATGTCAGTGCACAGAACCCACTCGTCCCGCGAGCAGCAGAGACCGATGACCCGCCCATTCTCGTCCAACAACCCCTTCCGCAATGCGTCCTACGACTCCAACATCGGCAGAGACCCTGGATTCAACAGCTGGGTCCAGCGCAACCAGTCGCAGATGAGTTTCAGCTCGGACGATGAGGAGGGCGAGCTCTTCAGACCAGTCAGACCGGCTAATGAGAGATCAAGCAGCGCAGGATCGTAAGTACCATCAACACATTCCCCGGCCAGCGGTAGTGAGGCGGCCCCACGGTTGCTTTGTCATCTGTGATCTTTGGAGCATGGAGACCGGGCAGTGCTGTTGTCGGCTTATCAGGTACACATCAGCAGCAAGGTGAAGGCAAGATATACTTGGAACATTGGAGCCGCGTCATCAAGAACAAGTGTTGCTCAGCCCCTGGAGCATTCCTGCCATGTTTCATCATGGTTGCGGATAGGGGCGCGCAACGTTGGCGAGCCAACTTCATACAAATAAGGAGTGCATTCTCCCTTTCGACTTGTTCTCTGACATGGTGGCTCGGTTCCTTCCTTCTCCACGCCCTTCAGCTGATTAACCATGTCTGCCCTTGTTCTTCCATCACCAACTGACTCATTCGCCTCCTCGCCTTGGTCGTTCCTATCGACAGATACTAACAACTACTTCCCAAGTATGCCACCACCACGCTCCACAGACCCATTCAACTCAGTCTCCCGCACTTCCACAGGCAGCAACCATGATCTTCCGAAGTATCCACGCAACACGGCGACCACGACGGACTACTACAACTCTGACGAGAAGTCGAGAAGACCATCTGGCCCATCAGCAGACAGCGACCTTCCACCATCATACGAGGACGTTGCCGGCGGGCGTGCGAAGAAGGAATATCCTCGTGAGAAACAGACCTCCAACTCGGCCTCACAGCAATACATCGAGGAGCACAAGACACGCAAGCAGCGCGAGTGGAGCGGAGACGGCAGCACCCAGGGAGAGCGTACACGTGCTGGCGCAGTGCACAGATCAGAGAGATCTCGTCGTCCGTCCGAGCCCTCCAGACACCGCTCGTCGCGTGAGCACAGATCAGAGAGGGAGCACAGATCAGACAAGGAGCGCAGGGAACACAGATCCGACAGGGAGCGCAGAGAACGCAGAGAGCATCGCAGTAAGAAGAGTGGTGAGAAGAGTGCCAAGCCTGCAAAGAACGTTGATACGATTGATAAGCTTGATGTCACTGGATTGTTTGGCGGTGCCTTCCACCACGATGGTCCATTCGATGCATGCACACCACACAGAAACAAAGACCAGAAGTCAGCACCAGTGCTGGCCTTCCCTGCTGATGGCCCAAACAACTCCATCAGAGGCACAGGGCCAGTTTCAAAGGATGCTGCTCTCAAATACATTCAGGGTCGTGAGGATGAGGAAGATGATCTGTACACATCTGGAGGCAAATACTACCAGCGTGGAGCCAATGGATCAGAGAACACACTTGCTGCTGTGAAGAACGACGTGAGCATCACTGCATTTGACACCAAGGTGAATGCAACACCAGTGCATGGAGATACAACACTCGGACTTGGTTCCTCGACGTTCTTGGATGGTGCTCCAGCGGCCAAGAGTGCTATTGTCGATGAGGCGAACAAGGCTGCGTCCGGACTCAACAGAAAGAAGTCGATCAGACAGAGGCTCAAAGGAGACAACTACGTTTCCCCACCAATGCAGAATTCAACCCTTGCTGCTCCACCAACACAGCGTCTTTCTTCGTCAGAGAAGATCAACGTTGAGGGAAGTGGTGGCAACTCGTTGTTGAAGAGAGTCAAGAGTTTGAAGGTTGGCAGAAGCAGATCCTGAGGGAATGCATGAAGATTTGCTGATGGTGATACCACATTGTTTTTTGTCCATTGTTCATTGAGATTTTTGCGTTGCTGATTCAGTGCCCTTTTTATTGCTATTTGAGTTTTCTGGATCGGAGGCCTGATTTGGCCCGCCGCTTGTGCGTTTTTGTGAGGTATACAGACAGTTTATTGTGCTTATTGAAATTTGTATTGATCGTGTCATCATATTTCAACTTGTAGCTTGCATATGACGTTGTTGCTCTAACGTGATGGATCTCAAGTTGGCGAATAAGCGTGTGCCACAACGGTTTCAACTTTCCATTGGACCTTAGGGGTAAGGGCATAAATACATGAATCAAATTAGCATATCTGTGGTGATTGGTTTATAAAGAAAGAAGATAAGACAACTGGTCTCGATATTTTGTGAAATTTCGGCAAGGGTTACCTGCCTAATATCACTAGTGACTATATGGTGAAATTTTTTGACCGATCATGCACAACTTACGTAGGCTATCTATAGATGTATAACAACTCTCACGGGCTACAGGCCACAGAGTAACAGGTAACAAGTAACAAATGACTTTGAAGCTCTAGGGAAGCGTTGGAAATTACCATATACTGCGCGGGCCCGTAGGAATATAGGCTCGTCCTATAAAACGGCCATGCTCCACTAGAATTAGGCCGACCAGCTTGAATATTATAACTGCTCCGCAAAGTGGCCAGATACTGTCACTATCAATTTGTAGTGCTGACTCAGAAGTATCTTAATCTGAAAGGACATCCCATTAGACCCACTCGCATTGGAATTTTTTTTTTTTTTTTTCCATAACAAAGTTCTTGCATTTTAATATAGTGTATGCGGTTCTAAAGTTCTGTCCGTTGTATCAGCCTCATCGGCGTTGCAAGATCACCTTCTTCTCACTCCCTCCAACCTGTTTCTTCACCAGCAGTAGCAAGCCTTCTCATTACCCTTCTCTTTCCTTTTTTTTTTTATACCTTTATCAAATTAACTTCACCATGGGTCCATAAACTTCTTTACCTCATGTCCAAAACCAACTCTCAAAAACTTTTCATGTTCAGCATCGACC
>PPNT02000063.1:0-62849 GCA_003708285.2 Petasospora xylosilytica | reverse complement strand
TTTTTTTTTTTTTTTTTTTTTTTTTTTTTTTTTGCCGGCCGCCCGCATGGCATGAATCAAACGCGACCTCCTTCTCTCATAAATCCCGCGTATCAACCACCCGACAACTCATCATTGGGAGCCAAGATGTCAGAGCCGCCATCAGAGTCACTTCTTCCACTCCCACCAACGGAGCTTGTGCAAGGAATTCACCAGTTCGAGGCACTCCAGGCCGCCCTCGGGAACTCCCCCTCCCCCGTCGCCTCTCTCCAGGCAATCACATTCACCATATCTTCCAAACAGCTCGTCAATGGGTGGTACCAGCAGCAAGACAAGGTCGACCGAGTCACCATTGGGGCTGCTTCCGCCATCATGAACCCGGTTGTCACGATGCTTCAGGGTGCAACAGCATCGGCCAAGAGCGAAAATGAGGTGGAACTCATCCGACTACGATACACCCACAACAAAGAGCTCTTTGTCCTCCCAGATTTCACATCAGATCTTTGCATTATTGTCATTATTGTGAAGAACGAGTCTTGAAGTCTTCACGTCTCACAACACCGTCCCCGGATGGATTCCATAGAAGTCATCGCACTCAAGCATCTCCGGGATACTCATGCCATACGTTCCATTTTCCCAGTCACTTCTGTACAATCTCTTTGCGATATTATCTTTGTTCTCCACCAAAAAGGACATCTGGGTGATCATGTTTGCAAACATGATGAACTGCAAGAAGTCGACGATCAACTGAGGGTGCAAGCGCTTCTTCGCCACGCCAAATGTGATGAGCTCCAAGATTGCCTGTCTGTCGGGATCTTTGAAGCTGAACGACAGATTATTGTGTCTGAATTTCCATTGTGTCTTCTCATAGTTGCACACGCTGTTCTGCCCCCAGAGTCCCACACACCACTCGTTCCAAACATCTTCTGGAGTTCCATCGAGCGGGAATGCCCAATATCTGTTCACGTCGTACAACTCTTTTGGGAACCATGCAGACTCCCTGGATGGGGTCCAGTCACGAGGACCCAAGCAGCTGAGACTTGGGAAGTACATTGACTGCTTCTTGTTCCACTCGTCCATGTTCATGCCAGCCTTCTCCAAGATTCTTTCGAAGTACTCCGGATAGAACGTTCCAACAGTCATGTCCTGGTGCACCTGCTTGAAGTTGTTTCCCTGAGACTCAATCTTCTTCCCCACCAGCTTTGGCAAAGCCTGGAGCATAACTTCAATGAAACAAGTCTGCCACAGCTCTGACCAATTGCTCTCTGGGTTTTCGGTTTTGAAGACTTTGATAGCTGATCCAACCCACTTCAAGATACCAATGTTGTACTCTGTCGTCACCTGCTGCTCATATATGCCTTTTGGAGTGTACTGGAACTCCAACACGATCTCAATAAAATCATGTGCGGCCATGTGTGACTCAATCAGATTTCTTGCTCCTTGGGTTGGCTGGCTTCTGCTCTTCTTGTGTTGAAGAATGGAGTCTCTCAACTGATCCACGGTCATTCTCTTTCCGATGATGATCACATCATCAAGCTTGAAGTTTTGGACCGTCTCATCAGTCACTGCACACTCAACACACTGGCACTCCTCAGCAGAATTCATGGCCTTGTGTTTTGGCTTCTCGGTTTGGATGAAGAGATCTGAGTACGTCTCCTCCGCTGGGGCACTTGAAACCCTCCGCTTTAATGAGTTGAATGGGTTTCTTGGGACGACTTTGGTTCTTGGGTTGATCTTGGAGTCATCATACTCAATCAATGCGTCGGGTAATCCATCGAAGGACGATGCTGTGGAGGCAGCGGTGTGTGACGGCTCGAGTATTGGCTCAGGTGGTGGTCGTGGCAGATACACCTGTGGCTGTCTGCAACCAGCTAGGGCGAAGTCTGTTCTGAATCTCTCGATCTTGGAAGAATTCCTGGCCATGGTGTTCTTCTTGTTGGTTGTACGGCCCTGTCTCCACTCCTTGATTCTCTCCAGGAGAGCAGCGTCCACGTCCCTTGCGAAGTCCCTGTTGTTGATTTCCCACTGCGGATACAAGATCCCGAAGACATCTGGCTCAAATAAGCAGTCTGCAACAGTCTCACTGATCTCTCTCTCGTGACAAACGTTCTTGACTGCCGCCCAGTCTGATGGTGTCTGTTCAAGCCTCTTCTGCATCTGCTTGAAGGCGAAGTTCTCCC
Organism: Petasospora xylosilytica; assembly: GCA_003708285.2. Lineage (NCBI taxonomy): Eukaryota > Fungi > Ascomycota > Saccharomycetes > Phaffomycetales > Wickerhamomycetaceae > Petasospora > Petasospora xylosilytica. Next base: position 60,690 of record PPNT02000063.1, on the reverse strand, counting down.
ACGTTGGCGGCTTCTCGCCCTCCACCGGCGCAGAGATGACAAATGGAAGTGGCATAATCAATGAAAGGCGATGAAATATGGTGATTTCCGTAGTTAATGGACTTTTCATTGAAGCGGTAGAGTTGCCGCCCGTGCTGAAGTTCCGTAGCCACAGACATGGAGAAGTGACGAAGAGATCGCGGAGCCAAACTTTTTATAAAGACGCCAAGCTACAAACAATATTGAGCATTAAAAAACCAGAAAATGTACATGATGTGAGTGTATCCTTTCTCTCATTCCCTTTCCCTTTCCAGAAAGTGGGGGCAGTCTCGTTTCTTCCTCAACTGCCGTATAGAACCATGCAAAACAAACCTTCTTACTCCTCGTCAGACTCCTCGTCAGACTCCTCGGCAGCCTCGAGCTCCTTTCTCTCCAAGAGTGCCTGCAATTCAGCATCCTCAGTAGCAGTGACAGCCTTTGGAGCCATCGTCACGGTGGCAGAACCGTCCACCTCTGTGATCTTCTCCTCAATGACCTCGAGGGCTTTTGTGAGCAAGTCAATACCCTGCTGCTTGTCCAATGCCTGTGTGGTGACAACGTAGAGTGGGGCAGCCACAAGCTTCACCTTGACCTGCATCTGCTCGGTGGAGAGCTCCTCTGCGGCTCTAAGAGCGTTCTTGATGGCGTCGATTCCCTCATAGGAGAAGCATGAGACCTCAACATCGGCACGGATCTTGATGGCCTGTGGGGTCAAACGACGGGAGATGTAGGACTTGAGCTCTTCAAGCAAGTCTGCAGATGGGGCCTGAATGTCCTCGAACACGGATGGGTCTGTGATAGAGATCTTGAAGGCGTCGTAGACGTGGCCGTACTTTCGACTGAGTGGCCATCCGATAGTCTGGTAGAGGGTCTCGAGTGGGATGCCAAACTTCTCGGCACAGTGACGGAGAATGGAGTGTGCAGCCTTGGACTTCTGGTACTTCTCCTCGCACTTGATCACGTCCTCGGAGGAAACACGACGCTTGGACAGGTCAATGTAACCCTTCTCACGGTCAACTCTCAGCACAACGACAACCTCGTTCTTGCCCACACGGATCAGCTTCTGGATGGATCTGATACGACGACGGGAAAGCTCTGACAGAAGCACCATACCCTCGATGTTATCATACTCCAACAGCTTGACGTAGGCACCCATCTCAGCGATCTGCTGGACGTTGACCATCACAACGTCATCAACCTCTGGGTACTTGTTCTCGTAGTATCTGCAGCTGGAAGTGCTCATCTTTCTGTGCAAAGGAAGTTAGTATAGTGTTCCTCGGGATGTTTACTGTGTGTATGAGTGTGTAAGGGAGTCCAGAAGAGTGCTGCCGTGGGTGCCTGAGCAACTTTCCACAAAGAGCCCCTTTCATGATGAGTCAATAGCAGAACAATGCCTCAGCCGTTCTCCATGGTTAAATCTCACAATTGAACGCGTCAAAAGCGCAGACCCACATACTCATCATACACGTAACACAACGGATGTACTCACACTAGCGAAAAGATATGCTCTGGGGTGTAAAGCGAATGAGTTGCCCCAACACGTACTCGTTCTCTCAAGCTCGCCTCACATTTTTTTTCACCGACGGCCGCCCGCGAAACTTGGATATCGCGAAAATTCGCGAAATGTCAAATAAAGTTATAAAACGGAAGTACTTCTGTTTTAGGAAGTCATGATGTCACTGCTCAACCAGCCCACCAGGGTCCAGATTGGCTCATCGAGAACAGGAGTTGTGGATCTCTACATGGGATTTCGTAACGTAAAAGAGCTTGTGCATTATCTGAAGTGATTTAGGAGTTTTGATACTTCTCCAAAAGAGCAATGGCCTTGTTCAACTCCGCCAGCGCCGTGTCCACGTCCTCGTAGTTGATTGCAGAGATGGCGTATCTGGCGCACTTCTGCGCATTCTCGAGTAGCTGGCCCGTTTGCATGAATGACTGGAGATCATTCACGTTATGTTCTGGTTGATGGGCTGCGGTTGTGTGCTCGTGGTGTTGTGCCGTGTAAGTGGCAACGTCCTCTATCTCATCTTGTTCTTCCTCATCATGAGTTTCACTCTCTTCTTCTTCCTCTTTCTGATCTGCATCGACAGCGCTTCCAGGGATTCCTGAGGGAAGCTCTGGGAAGCTAAACTGATCCCCAGTTTCTGTATCTTCTGGTTCTTCCAGCGCAGAGTTGATTGTTCGTGCGATCTCATCCTCCGTGATGTCATCGTTATCAAGCCCATCCATGACTCCCGCAAAGGCATCACGGCCCTGTTTGACATTTGCGAGAATTCTCTGAGCCCACTTGCGACACAATTGGATCTTCTGATGGATATCATCATCGGTGACTTTTCCCAAGTCGTTCTCGATGATGTTGGTGATGATGTGATCCTCCTTATCTTCCATCGTGGGTGTATCGCTATTGGATAGCTCCGCGAATCTCTTCATGAAGGTTTCGTCAATCTCAGTGTCTTCCTTCATCTCCTTCTCAATCTCATATTTCTCCTCGGGCTCTTCCTTCGCCTCCTCTGGTTTGTTTTCCTGTAATTCCTTCGTATCTTGCTCCTCTTGCTCTGTCGCCTCCTCGCCCACCTCTTTGCTCGGGAAGAGCCCTCTGGCCACCTCGAACATGACCGCAGACTCCAGCAGAGTGTTCACAGCATCGAGAGGCTTTAGAGGAGCCCCAATCTGTACCGAAGCCACCAGGTCGTCGCACTGTGTCTGTGCCACTGCGAGAAGGTACTCCCTGGAGGCCTCCTCTGAGCCGAGGATGTCCTTGTAGCTCCTGTCTCGGGCCAACTTCTGCCGGCTCTTCTCCAGCGACGAGATCAGCTTCTGGGCCGAGTGTGCATATGTGTTCTGGCCATTTGTAGCAGCTTCGAGGGTGATCTGGATGGTGTAGAGCCCGGCTGTTTGGCGTTGTTAGTTGCTCGGTGTTTCGGGGTTCGGTGGCTGGCTGCCAGCGATGCCAGTGGCCACTTACCGAGATGGCTCACGAGCGCGTCTTTTGCGCTTCTGTGGAGCTTGAACGGCCCATTCGCAGCCTGAGGGAGAGAGAGCCGGTCCATCTGTCTTTGATGCCGTTAATCCTGGCTCTTCAGTGCTTTTCTGGCGTTTCTGGGTGGAGTTCTGTTCGACGTGGGCTCATTTATCGTTAGAGGTTGCCGCTTGTTTCCGGCCGTTTTTTGGGGCCTTGTTCTGCGGGGGCGGGGAGGCCTTGTTCTGCACCAGACAATTAAGACGAGGTTGCCGCGGTATAAATACGCAGACTCTCCCAGTTTCGCATCTTTTTCTTTGTTTCTCCCGCTTCTCCCGCTTCCTCCACAACCAATTGGCCATGTCCAAGCCAGCTGCCTCCTCCCGTCCACTGGGCCTCGCCGTCCTCTCCTCGCTGCTCGTTATCGGAGGCTTGCTACTCCTCAACTGGCTGCCTCTGCGCTCCAACGAGCCACAGAGAGACATCTCCCAGAACACCGTCACCGAGACCGTCACCATCACCGAGACCGCTCACGTCGCCAATGCTGCTGCCACTGTCTCGTCACAGAAGTACTCCGCCTGTCCAAGAAAGAGCACCACCGGCCCAGTCTCAATCCCAGACGAGATCTGCGAGCGGGCACAGGCAAACATCGACCTCTACACCAAGGACAAGTGTCTCTTCACCTCCGAGGAGCTCTACGCACACGCCCTCTTCTTCGCTGACACCTTCCTCTACCCAAACAACATCAACCAGACCAACCACCCAGGAGGCTCGCTTCTCTTTGCTGAAGATGTTAAGGGCCGTATCGACGTGACCAGACAGTTCAACGAAAGAGTCCTCAACACCGAGTACATCTTCGGACTCTTTGCCAACATCGAGGCCAACGAAGACCTCAACAAAGACGGCAAACCAGATGTCATGAACATCTTTGGTTACGGTGAGAGCTTTGAAATCTACGAGTTTGCCGGAGATTGTGACCAATACTCGTTCTCTCTCATCGTCTATGCCAAGTTCCCTACTTTCAGAAACAAGACGATCCCATTCGAGGCAGACTTCTTCTTCAAGCTCAACGAAGACATGCAGATCACCGAGTACGACCTCAAGTTTGGCAGATGGCCATTGTTCTACGACACGCTTCTCAAGGAGGCATACTACACTCTCAGTGGAAACAAGATCAACGAGACTCAGACACTCGAGCTTGACCAGCAGCAGATGGTGAAGAGTGTTCTTGCACAGTCGGTCTGTGTTGTGTACAACTACTCATGTCACTTCAATGATGACCTGGAGAAGGCCAACAAGTCGGAACAGTTCTATGACAACTACGACCACTGCATCAGCCACCTCACTTTCAACACACGTCTGGGAAGCTCCATGGAGGGTGGAAGAGACACTGTTATGTGTCGTTCGCTGCATCAGAACATGGTCCAGTACGACCCTGTGCTTCATTGTCCTCATCTTGGCCCTCTGGGAGGTCCAAAGAACGGTAAACCTACTGAAATGATGTGCAGTGACACCAACGACACCATGTATGAAGAAGTCGTCCTGGATTACAACAGCACTTTCCCTGAGAAGTTCATCATCTTCTCTCACTGATCTTTGGTTCTCCTTCTTTTTTGACTCTTAGCCCTCTTGCTGGCTCTCAGACTCTTATACCCTTCATTCTACTACCAATATTACTGTGACTACTATACCGGATACTGTTTAAATATGCCTTGACACTTTCAATTCTATGACTTCTCTACTTATGATCACAAACTGGGTCCGGTGAACTCATCACTCCGTGTAGGAGGCGTAGTTGATTCCCCTGACAATCCTATTGGTTACAATACACTTGATACACGTCTAGCATGTCATTCGAGTTACTTAGTAATCTTCAAAGCACCAAACTGAGAAGGCATGTCTCCAGGCTGGAACTTATCCCTGAACAACTCACGGATGACGGCGAGCACCTTATCAATCTGTTCCACGAGCAAATAGTCACTCGTGTTGACCCTGGTGTACTCGAGCACTCTCTTGATCTTGGCTCCGTATCCTCGTGGGACAACCTCCAGGCCTCCGAATGCAATCAGATCGGCAATGAGCACCACGGCGGACCTGTGCATGATATCCTGCTTCTCCATCTCAAGGATACCAAGCGAGCAATCAACAGCATCGGTGATGAACTTGTCGATTCCAGTAGCATTCACCCTCAGAGACTCACCGACAAGTGACATGGCGGACATTCTCATTCGATCGTCCTCGTCAAAGTCCCTCACGATGCCCAGTGTTGAAGAGACAACCCTATCAACTAGGTCTCCCGTGAGCATTTCTCCACTGTGGTCGATGAATCCAATCAGCACCTCACCAATCTTGAGCCTGTCGTCAAGCTTCTCCTTCTTGTTGGTGTAGAACGCTGTGAGGAAGGTCAAAGTCCCAGTCTTGTCGAACTCAATCAGCTCGCCGAGAGACTTGATCACGTTGAGGTAGATGAATGGTTCCTGGTCCTGTAGTTGGATGATGTGTAGTTCGAGTACGAATTCGAGAGTGAGCACAGGTGATCTCTTGGCGATGAGCTGGCGGAGCAAGTAGAGTCCGTGTGCCCTGATAGGGATCAAAGGGTCGTTCATGTTTGTGATGGCCTTCTCAAAGAGTATTTTGTCCTGGGCGTGTTCGTCATCCTGGACTGAAGGCTGTGGGGCACCATTAAGGAAGTCTTCAATTCGAGCGTGGAGTGAGATGCAGTGCTTGTTCTGTGGGTACTCCGTCAAGAGTTTGGATATCTGTGCGAGTGTGGTCTTGTGCTTTGAGAGTTCTGGTGGTGGCGTTTCGGAGATGATCGCAGAAAGAAGCTCAAGCACAACGTTCAAGTGGTCTGTTTGTGGTTCCTCGTCTTCATCATCGGAGTCCTCGTCATCGGAATCGACTTCCCTGTTGGTGTCATTGGTGCTCGTCTCGGGTTCAAACTTCACCTCAAGCAAGTTCTTGATCACCTGCAACACGTCATCCGGCTTCTCCAACAGCACATCTTTGAATTGCTCGTGCATCTTCTCAAGCAACTTCAAGTCAATGAGCATTATGAATGGATTCTCATCCTCCAGCGATTTGGTCTGGCCCTGTTTCAAGATCCATCTGTTCAGCACAACGAGGAACTGATGTCTGACAACCTCATTACTCAAATTCTTCAAAAGGTCCAAGAACACCTGGATACCGGTGTCAATATCATTCAAGATCTGCGAACTCGTAATCTCTGAATCCAGGGGACTCGACTTGATGATTGATGTGAGCTTGTTCTCCAGTGTGGTTTGGAACTTCCATCCTTCACCCTGTGTGTTGATGAGGTTGAGCACGATATCTGTAAGGAAGTCGTTGTTCGATGTGACGGTGAAGAAGGAAACAAACACGTTCGAGAGGATGGTGTGGTACTCGAGTTTCTTCTTCGTGAGGTAGAAGTAGTAACACCAGAGGTTGAGATGAATTCGACTGAACAACTCGTCCAAGAACTCTGGGGATGTCTCCTTTGTCAACGAGATCAGAACGTTAATGACGTCGTTGAGCTGCTTCTCGGTGGTGATTGTGTCTCCAGGCTTCTCCTTTCCGGTAAGCTGTGGATCCAGAACTCGCCAAAGTTTCTTGAATAGGAAATCATGGATGATTTTCTTGTTCAAATCGTACACGATGCGGATGTAGTTGATGATGACGGATATGAGCACGGGTCTGTTGATCATCACCAGGATTTCATATACTTGGTCGAATATCTTGGTGAAGTAAACTGAGCTGGGCACATCCTTGGGCTTCGAGAGAAGGATCCTGTTCACGTTGTTGAACTTCTCAATGTTGATCTCCTCATCATCTCTCAGGCCCACGACAAAGTCGATCAAGTTGACAACTCCGTTCTTGCGGTCCACTGTGATGGCAGTGAGTCTTTCTGTGAGGAACTTCTGGTATTTGGAAACTTTTGTAGATTGTAGGAGAGAGGTGTAAATTCCGTACAGGTTGTATCCATCACTCTTCTCTTCAAACTCTTTGAATGTCTTCAGATACTTGACGTCTCTCTCGAGCGTCAGTACGATCAATGCCGTCAATACATCAGAGTAGCCTGATCCTTTCATCAACAACTCAGCCGTGTCTCCTCCTAGGGCAAACACCTGTTCAAACTCCTTGACAACAAGCTCCAAGATATCCAATGCCTCCTGAGAAGTGGCACTGGGCACACGCTGGTATCGGAATATCTTTGCACTCTTGCCGTAGCTCTTGAGTCTTCGCTGGTCAATGGGCACACCGAATCCCAGTGGATAGCAGGGATACATGCACTGGACAACAATGAGGTTCGTGAGCTCCGTGAAGAGCTTCATGTCGTGGAGGGAGATGGTTATGAGGTTCCTCTTCTGTGTGTCCTTACTCGTCTGTTGTTCCTGTGCCTTCTGAAGCGAGAGCTTCTGGATTCTGTGGAGATATCGTATGCTCACATCGAATACTGTGTGAATTTTCTGTGTGATGGTGGCATTAATCTCGTCTGGTCGTAGTTTGACGAAGATCTGTGTGAGGGCGTCTGGTGCCATGGAGGACTCGTCCAGGGCGAGAAATGTGGCAATTTCACCGAACAAAAGATCCAGTGGAGTATTCCGTGTCAGCTGCGGCGTATTGAGGCCATTTTTGAGGTTCAAGGACATGTTTCTGCCGCTTTGGGAGCAGTTTTGGCGGTATATTAAAAGAGATTTCGGCGGCTTTTGAGTGGCGAATCTTTTGCCGCCGCGAACACTTTGCGGCGGCTCCGAAAGGTAAACAAACAAACTCCAACTTCAACTCCATCAACAGGAACTTCAACGGCGGCTTCAACAGCAGAAACAGCAGAAACACGATGGTTGCGCCCGATATCTCCGTCAACCTCAAGCCGTCGAACAAGCCGCTGGTGCAGGGGTGTCCGGGTGTTCCCAAGACGTATCCCACCATCATCGGCACGCTGGAGGTGCGCTCCACCAGCATCGTTCCCCAGCCCATCTCGCAGGTCCAGCTGCTGTTCACCACCGTGGACACACTGAGGTCGAAGCCACGTGATGTTCCGGGCTCCCTGCGCAAGGTCAACTACGAGCTCACGCTGCCCATCAACGACCGCGTGGTGGCGCTGGATGTTCCCTTCATCATCGGCATCAGGAGCGACGTGGCGCCTACGAGCGACGGTGCCAGGGGAGCCACACATCACCGACTCGAGGTGCTCGTCACGTCAGGCAAGAACGTGCGCCAGTTCGAGTTCCCAGTGGTCATCACCACCTACGACACCTTGCCGCTGTACCGCCAGTTCAACGAGCCCATCTCCAAGGTGGTGGACTCCAAGGACACACACGTCATGATCGAGTACTCGCTGCCCTCCAGCGCCATTGGACCTTCAGAGGACCTCGTGGCGAACTGCAAGATCTCCACCAATCCAGCGCACCCGAAGCTCGTGGATAAGGTGAAGCTCAAGCGCATCTCCATGGAGATCACAGAGATCTTTGACTGTCGCTGCGACAAGTCCTTCATCAAGGAGTCAACGCTCGTCAGCAGTGTCAAGGAGTACGGGGGTACATTCCTGGGAGTTCGTGGACTCACTGAGACACTATCGATACGCCAGGGCGATTACCAGGACAAGTACAGGCTGTTCCTCAAGCATCAAGATCCCAAGCTGCTCCAGAGTCAACGCAAGCATGCCGCAGTGGACCTGAAGCCGCTGGTGTTGGAGTACAATGAAGACACAGTTCCCTTGACTCACCACACGCCCATGACTAAACGCTCTGTGTTGTTCAGTACGTATTATGAGCTGCGGATGCACTTCAAGTTCTCTGGTGCCAAGGACGTTGAGATCAGACAGCCAATCACCATTGCCCCATTCGACCGCACACGCAGCATCTACCTCCTCAAGTGGATTCTCAAAGAGTCAGAGCTTGCAGAGGGATTCTTGCAGAGTCTGGAAAAGGAGCTCGGGAAGATCTCTTATGACTCCAAGTACGACACGCTGGTGTATCCGCAGAGGAAGCCATCTAAGATGAAGACCAAAGAGGACAAGGAGAGCTTTGTTTAGCCATTTCTATGAAGCTTACGCAGGTTTCTAGGTTGGCTTTGATCGTCAGTCTTCCTTGCTCTCCTGTTGCTCAGCGGCCTTTGTTTTCTGGTCAGTATTTGTGTGGTGAACAACTGCATGCAGGCTTCAGCTGCTTATAATGCGTGTTGCACAAGAGCTCGTCTGAGCACCGAAGGGACGTACACCACGAACTTTGCCCTGCAAATCCCTCTTACTATGATACACGAGGTGTCCGATGACAGAATACCGCAACAGCCCGGTCCTGTTTGGACAACGAGAAGACGAGATGAAGTCTTGTCTTGTTCACTGAGAACGGTGCCTCGTCGTGAGCCACAATCACCAAGATATAAGGACATCAAGGTCTCTACAAAAGCATGACTATCTTATATAGAAGTGTATTGATCAATATAATAGTTCACGGAGAATCAAAACCCAGGAACACGAGTTGAATAATGTTGCGGTTGACGACCAGCTCAAACCACAACAACTCTTCCCTCGTAAGGCTGCAACTTGCCCTTGACGCCATTTCCAATGTTGGTGAGGATCACATCACCAGCAGGAGTGTCATACTCGACTTCCTCGTCGGTGAAGTTCAACACGACAACAACCTTCTTGTCACCGTTGGTCTTGGTGTAGGAGAACACCTTCTGGTTGTCGTAGTCGAGGACCTCGAACTTTCCATGGACAAGGGCATCCTTGTGGAGTTTTCTCGTGCTGATGGCCTTTCTGTAGAAGTTCAACACGGACTCTGGATCGTTCTCCTGGGATGCAACATTGACCTCCTTGTAGTTGTCGTTGACTCTCATCCAAGGAGTGCCACCAAAGCCGCCGTGCTCGGTCGAGTCCCATTGAACAGGGGTTCTGGCGTTGTCTCTGGCAAGCAAGTTGATGTTCTTGAGAAGCTCTGCCTTCTCCTCAGCAGTGCGTGGAGTCTCGTTGAACTGCTTCCAGTAGTTGATCGTGTTGATGTCCAAGTACTCACTGACATCCCACTCAGGCGAGACGTTGGTCATGCCAATCTCCTGGCCCTGGTAGATGAAGAGTGTGCCCGTCAAGGTTGTCTGGAGGATGGAGAGCATCTTTGCGGATCTGTTCCAGAAGAGCTTGTTAGATGTGTTACCAAATCTGGAGACGGCACGAGGTTGATCGTGGTTCTCGATGAAGACAGTGGACCAGGCGTCGTTCTGCTCGCCAGTTACATCATCGTAGATGAAAGATGACTGGTTGATGATGGCATCCTTGAACTCAGTCAGCTTGAAGCCGTTGTATCTGAATCTGTCATTCTTATCAGAACCAACGTCCACAGTGTCAAACAAGAACATCATGTTCATCTCCTTCTCCTTAGCACTGACGTACTTGAGAGCATCAGCCTTGGAGCAATGGCCCACCTCACCAACAGTCATGGCGTCATACTTGGAAGTGACCTTCTCGTACATCTCCTTGTGGAACTCGTGGATTCTTGGGCCTGAGTTGGACAATCCGCCACAAGGCTGGTATTTCTGGTCTGGGAACACCACTGGGGCATCTTCATAAGTCTGCACCTTGGAGTAAAGGCCAGCTGTGTCGATTCTGAAGCCGGAAACGCCCTTCTCGTACCAGAACTCAAGAGCAGACTTGTAGATGGCCTCCCTAGTGACAGGGTTCTCCCAGTTAAGGTCCGGTTGGGTCTCTGCGAAGAGATGGAGGTAGTACTGTCCCGTAGCGTCGTCAAGCTTCCATGCAGAGCCGGAGAAGTGTGAAAGCCAGTTGTTGGCCTCGTCCTTCCAGATGTACCAGTCTCTCTTCTCGTTGTCCTTGGAGGATCTGGACTCCTTAAACCAGGCGTGTTCGGAGGAAGTGTGGTTGATAACGAGGTCCAGGATCAACTTCATGCCTCTCTTCTTGATCTCGGCAAGCAAGTTGTCCATGTCCTCCATGGTGCCGAACTGCGGGTTGATGGCCTCGTAGTTGGAGATGTCGTAGCCCATGTCGTCCATTGGAGAGGCGTAGTGAGGAGAGAGCCAAATGACGTCTGTACCGAGAGATTTGATGTGGTCGAGCTTCGAGGTGAGCCCGTTGAGGTCGCCGGTGCCGTCACCGTTGGAGTCCTTGAAGGAGGCTGGCCAGACTTGGTAGATCACAGCGTCTTTCCACCACGGTTCGCTGGAGATGGTCATGTTGGTGATGTTGATGCTTGTTGGTTCTAGTGTACTGTGGCTGGGGCATTGGCGGAAGACTGGGAGGACACAGAGCTTCTTATAAGGACTCGACAAGAGCGAGGACACGGGCCGTGTTTGGCGATGATCAACGGCTCTTTGAGATCACTGAGGCATAGATCTCAAAGAAGCTCGCGGGGACATGGGAGACTGGGAGTGGGAGATAATTGTGGCGAGCATTAAATGCCACCTGGCTGTTACTAGTGCTTGAGTGCTTGCTCATTTGAATCTCGCTGAGATTTTTTTTCTTTGGCCACGGCCTATAAGCAAGGCTGGAGGACTGAATCATTGTAGCGAGCTTTAAATGATTATAAGTGGTCATGATGTAGCAACTTGCCACGCAGAGACTTGTACCTGAGCACGGCTCAATTGGCGTCATAGTGTCAGAGCCTCCGGAAAAACATCACAGGCAGCCGCGCCGGGAGAGGGGCTCGCGTTGCTTCTTTTGGGGGTGTTAAGGCCTTGGCCAAGATGGCTGGGTATTAATTCGGGGATTAACTACGGGTATTAAATAATCTCGAGATCTGGAGCTGAAGCCAAGAGGAAACCCAGATCCGCCGAGCAAGAACAAATAATTGAAGGGAGTATTACTATCACAGCGAGTTTCAAATGTCATGTGTAGTATGTTCTCCATGAAATCATAGGAGACTCCGTTACCCCGGACATGACTCCTATGACTCCACACACACGCGCGCGGGACTTGACAAGTCTCGTTTCCCCGCAAAAACATTTGCTAAACTATCGCACTTGCAGCAAAAAGGGACTTATCTTCTGGTTAACACCAGTGGCATGATCACGATCGGATCTTCTACGATTTCCCCGGGGAGGGGGCGGGGACTAGTCGTGAATCGTGATGCAATCCACATTGTTGTTCCTTGTTCCACGCGCTTCCAACTTCTCCCCGCGCGCACCCCCCACTGCACCCTTATAATATATATAAGGGCCCCTGCCCGATCACACCCGCTGTTCTCTTCCTCTCGCAGTCATCATAATCATCACCACCACTTCTCCACAATGCCCGAGTTCGTCGAGGACGTCTCGCGTCCAGATGAGACCGAGAAGGTGAACGACATCACCAAGAAGATCACCGGGTCCAGCGAGGACAACGCCTACGTTGACGACTACATCTCCAAGTTCGTCGAGATCTCCACCAACGCCCAGGACAACGAGAGACAGGAGAAGGCCATGTCCTTGCTCGAGGGTATCAAGACCTTCCCTAAGGCTGCCTTCTGGTCCATCGTTCTCTCCACCGCCATCGTCATGGAGGGATACGACATTGCTTTGCTCTCCTCTCTCTACGGATTGGACGTGTTTGCCAGAAAGTACGGCCAGTACTACACAGATCTTGACGAGTACCAGATCCCAGCAAAGTGGCAGACTTCTCTCTCCATGTCAACCAACGTTGGCGAGATTATCGGTTTGTACGCTGCCGGTTTGTGTGCTGAGAAATGGGGTTACAGAAAGACTCTCATGTCCTTCATGACGGCCACAATCGGATTCATCTTTATCGTCTTCTTCTCAGTCAATGTTGGTATGCTTCTTGCTGGTGAAATGCTTTGTGGTGTCATTTGGGGAGCCTTCCAGACACTGACTGTCTCCTACGCCTCTGAAGTTTGTCCTGTCGTGTTGAGAATCTACCTCACCACTTATGTCAACGCCTGCTGGGTCATTGGACAGCTTATTGCCTCCGGTATTCTCAAGGGAACTTCTACAATGACTACGCAATGGGCTTACAGAATTCCTTGGGCCGTTCAGTGGGTGTGGCCACTCCCAATCATCTTTGGAATCTACTGCGCCCCAGAGTCTCCTTGGTGGCTCGTCAAGAAAGGCCGCACTGTTGCCGCAAAGAAAAGCATTATGAGACTTCTTTCCCCAACTTCAAAGTTGCCAAACACTGAGCCATTGGCAGAGGCGATGCTCAACAAGATGCAGTTGACGATCAAGGCTGAAAATGAGGTTGCTTCCAACACTTCGTACCTCGACTGTTTCTCCAAAGCCAACTGGAGACGTACCAGAGTTGCCAGTATTATCTGGATTTTCCAAAACATCACCGGTTCTGGATTGATGGGATTTTCAACTTACTTCTACGAGCAAGCAGGAATGAGTACGAGTATGGCATTCACGTTCTCCATCATCCAATACGCGCTAGGGCTTGCCGGTACGCTTCTGTCCTGGGTCCTCTCTCAGAGATTTGGGCGCTTTGATATCTACTTTGGAGGCTTATTGGCCAACTTCTTCATCCTCATTATTGTTGGAGCAATGGGATTCCATCAGACAACATCAACTTCATGGGCGATTGGTACTTTCTTGTTGATCTTCACTTTCATCTACGATGCAACCATTGGTCCAATCACTTACTGCGTTGTTGCCGAGATTCCTTCTTCAGCAGTCAGGGCCAAGTCTGTGGGTGTTGCCAGAAACATGTACAACGTTGCAGGTATCCCAGTTGCCATCATCACACCATACATGCTCAATCCAACTGCTTGGAACTGGAAGGCCAAGTCCGGTCTCTTCTGGGCAGCCTTTGCTCTCATTGCACTCGTCTACTGCTGGTTTGAGTTCCCAGAGACAAAGGGAAGAACTTATGCTGAGCTAGACATCCTCTTTGCACAGGGTGTTCCTGCAAGAAAGTTCAAGTACACTGAGGTCGAGGCATTCAACGCTCATGAGATGCTTGAGAAGATGGAGCAGGATGAGATCGTGGAGTTGGTTGATGCCGACAAGCAGGCTGAGGTCGTTGGAGTCAAGGCATAGTGCTCCATACAATGCATTTGTGATGCAGTTCTTGTTTCTATTCAGTTGCTGGTTGTTGTTTTTGTTGAAGTTCTTGTGTTAGTAGCTAGTCATTGACGTGTTTCTGGTTTGAAATTTGGACGTAGTGAGTGGGGCATTATAAGCTATTAAGCAGCACGTGCAGGTTTGATCCATTGAATGGCGAGATATCCAACAGCTGAACTTATACCACTGGCACTGTTACGATTATAGCCAGAAACCCAGGAACAGTGTTGGTGGATACTTGTAGTTGTATTACCGCGAGTACTTTCCGATATGGCGTTGAATAAGGAGGTTGAACATAACACACGCCAATGAGCTGGCTAGAGAACTAGGCTCATATAATATATTAAATAAACTGTTCTGTCTCTACTGATGGTCAACTTTTTCAGCTTTCAACCCTTCTTGAAGCGGGATGAAAGTTGTTTTGTATGATCGGCCATAGTAAATTTTCGGAATACATCCAGACACTATCACATCACAACACCACTGTATACAATGAATCGGCCAAAAAATACCTATGTCCGCATGAAAGTGGAGGATTAACTCTGTTATGTAGCTAACAAAGATCTCTTTTCACAGCAAGGCCAATTTTGTGGGCATTAGAAGCTTTAAAAATTGTCAGTTTCTTCAGAAAGTTAAAATAAACTGATCAATATATAGAGTGTCACTCCATTTTCAGGTCATTTCAAGTCAAGATTTATTCCAAACAATTGAGTTTTCCCCTTAAAACACACCCGAAAGACTGGAAATTAGCACCTAATAGAATGATATTTCCGTCAAGATCATTAGAAAATGCTCTCAACTCTCTATGAACCCAAATTTGAAAATTTCGATGTGGCGGCGTTTAAGCGCGATAGGCTGATCACGATTTGTCGGCGAAAGTGAGGAGGAGCAACGGCAGCAACAACAACGTGAACAGCAGCAAGAAGCGCATACTGTGCCGAATGAGTGACGACAACACGATTCTGGTGTGTGGATGGCTTCAGAAGCGGTCCAAGAGCCACTCCTGGCAGCGCAAGTGGTTCGTTCTGCGCAAGCACCAGCTCGCCTACTACAAGAACCAGAAGGAGTACAAGGCCTCCAAAGTGCTTCCCTCCGCGGAGATTCTGTCAGCGACACAGGTCCAGGACGATCACAGCTCGAGCCATTTTATCATTGTGACGAGCTCGCGTGTGTTCCATCTCAGAGCGCAGTCAGATAAGGAGCTGGCACAATGGCTGGAGATGCTCGGTGGGATCGTGGCGAAGAACAGCTCCATGGATGCTGTCTCTTTGAGAAGAATGTCTGCTGAGCAGCTGCGTGAGATTGATGTCCAGGAAGATGACGATGACGATGAAGAGGACGATCCAGAGGCGTTCATACCACCGCCACAGACGCTCGGAAAGCTGCATACCGACATGGAGAATCTTCATCTCTCAGGGACGGACGACAACTTCACCTCAGCCGGGGCCAGCGACTCCGGGACGACGCCCACAACCTCCAACTTCATCAACTCGATGGAGAACAACTCCACAGTTTCGCTTAACCATTTCAAAGAGCGTCCACAGCCCACGCCAATCCCCGAGGAGGCCGAGCCATTCCCTGACGACGACACACCCGTCCTCACCGCGGGGGAAACAACAGTGGAGCCACGCCAGCAGCGCACTGTGTACTTCAATTCCTTCTCGTCATCATCTCCAGAGCACATAATTGACAAGGGATACCTTTACAGGCTCAAGAAGCGGTACAACCAGTGGAAGAAGTACTACATCACTCTGACGAACCACTACTTATACTTCTACAAGAACAGCCGCGACTTCACACAGGGAAAGGAGTACAAGCGGATTGACCTGGACGACATCATTGACTGTGTGGAGCTGGACCCACTGAGCCGGTCAAGGGTGTTCTGCATGCTCATCGTGACGCCCAAGAAGAGACTCCGGTTCTGCGCCGACTCGGAGGAGGAGCTCACCAAGTGGCTCGTGCTGCTCAAGACCATCGTCAAGACAAGGAAGAACGAGAGGGAGGGAGCACATACTGCTTGAAGGTGTCTACGATGAATGTGTCTACGAAAAAAAAAACTGCTTCGTGTAACAAGAATCATGAATTGAACGCGAATGGGAAAGTCATAACTAGGTCGTAATAAATAGGCGTGTAAATGCAGACAGGTTCACTTCTTACCAACAACAGTGAATCTCGAGGTGTCCTCCTCGTAGAGATAGCCCTCTCTGTCGAGCATGCTCTTGATTGCTCTTCTGATCTTTGGGATGCCTCCCTCGGAGTGGATGCCTCTTCCGGTGATGATGATGAGTGGCGAGATCATGTTTGCTCTGTGGGTTCTGACAACTCTGCCATCGATCTCACGCTGGAGAAGCTCGTCCTTCCACCATCTCTCGAGAGCCTTGGAGGCAGTCATTTTAGCGTTCTTCACGTTGAAGGCGTGCAAGTCGAGCTTGCTGTGCTGAACGGCAGCCTTGAGTCCCTGGCGCTGGATCTTGATCTGGTAGTCGTCAAGACCCTCCTCAGTGTCGACTTCAGGCTTCGTCTCGGTGACAGTGGAAGTGGTGGTGATGGTCTTCTTCTTCTGCACAACTGGGATGAACTGCTCCTTCTCAGCGGTCTCAGGCATGCTCTTGGCCGTGTGCGAGAGCTTCGAGAAGTCAAGAACTCTGTTGGCCTCCTTGTAAGTCTTCTCTGCTCCACCGCTCTCGTAGACAAAGATGGCTGCGCTGATGACCATGGTGGTGTCACCTCTGAAGAGCTCAAGAGCAGCCTTGTAGAAACTCCAGCTGATGTTGACAAGCTCCTTGCTGTCGTGGATGATCTCGTGAAGCTCCAAGACTTCAGAGCTGTCATCCTGGAAGACGTAAGGCTCGAACTCATCATCGCTGTAGGCAGAAGTAGCCGATGTGGATGCGGATCCAGAAGTATAGGAAGACTCAGAAGAAGGTCTGCTGCTTCCACTCTTCTTTCCCTCTCTCTCGAGTCTCTGCTTCTCCTTGAGGGTCAACGCGTATCTTGAAACATCCTTGACGGCGTTGAATCCGCCCTGGACACGGCCTGGAACAAGCTCTGTTCTCTTGGTGCGCTCCATCTTCTCCTTCTGCTTCTTCTTCTCCTCAGTGTACGTGAACACAATATCGATGAGGGCGTCATACATACTGGAGCCGTTCTGGTGGTAGTAAGGGCGAACCTCGTGCTCCTCCAGTCCAGTCAGGTCGGTCAGAGTGTCGATGTCCTGAGCAACGGAGTTCCAGAGATCAGCTTCCTTCTTCTGCTTCTCATGGAGAATTCTGAGCTCCTCGAGTTCTCTCTGGTGCTCACGCTCAAGCTTCTCCTGCTCACGCTTGAGCTGCTCGTGGAGAAGTCTGTCTTCCTCGTCACGCTTGCGACGCTGCTCCTCGAGGAACTTCTCGTCCTCAATATTGAACTCTCGCTGGAGTTTCAAGTGCAACTGGTGTTCAAGAATGGCGTCAGAGGCCTTCGTCACGTCACCGTCGAACTTGTCGTAGAAGCTTCTCACAAGCTCAGCCGTCTCGTCCTGGAACATGTCTTTCAGGATTTCAAAGGCGATTTCGGAGTCGAGTTCTAAGTCGACTGTGGAGCTGCTGTGGCTCTGGCTCTCGACCTGCGAGGCTGGTGGTGTTGGTGTTGGCGTTGGTGTTGGTGTGGGAGCCTTGATGATTATGGGCTCAGGCCGCGGAATCTGCTCAGGAACAGAAACAGGAACAGGCGGCGGAGGAGGCGAGTTTTCTTCTTCAATGAGAAGTTGCTCGATGGATCGTTCGATGTTGTCGTTACAGAGACGTAGAACTTCTTTGATGCGTTCGTGTGAGGCTTCGGGGAAGATGGATTCAAGAGTTTGTGTGTAGCTCATTGTGTATGGATGAAGGAGGGAAAAGATTGGGGATCGGGCTGTTTATAACTTCGATCTGTGAGAGCAAAAGATCAGATCCAGCAATGACGAGAACTTTACAAAATCTGGCGAATTGAGAGGGTTTGAGAGGTTTTGTAAAGCTCTCGTGTCGAGTGAGAAGGTTTCAGGAATTTTCCACAACTCGCGAACTTTGGAAGTCCGGCGGAGACCGTCGGCTCTACGGTGAATCTTTAATGATGGCCAATTAATGGTTGTATCCTGAGCATTAGTGTGGTTAAATAGGCAGTGTGAAGATGAAGTGAAGAGAGTATAGTACAGCAAATACAACCAGCAAGCCCCGCCGTCAGAAGTCCTCATCCCAGTCCGCAATCTCGTAGCCCTTCGTCTGGACAAAGAACAACAAGGCGTCCTTGGAGCCCATGTTGATGAGCTCGTAGAAGTTGCCCATTGGCACCTCGAGAGAACACCCCTTCTTGATCACAAACACGTTGCCTGAGAGCGTCACCTGGATTACTCCCTTGATGCAGTAGAACACGAAGTATGTTCCGTCTGTGCTCTTCATGTTTTTCTTGCCTCCAGGTGGAATGAGCATCATGCCAGAGGCAATGAACTCTCGGTTCTTGTCAAACAGAATGGCAAGCTTGAAGTCGTCCTCGTCGTTTTTGACAGTCGAGCTGAAATCCTCTGTTTTTGGGGCCCAGGCCACGAGACGCTCCGACTTGACTTCAGATCCATGTCCTTCATAAGCATCAATCTTGAGGAATCCTGTCTTGAGCCATTCTGCTCCGCGGATCTTATCAGCTTTCTTCTCCTCCAAATCATCCTCATCCTCATCTTCATCCTCCTCCTCGATGATGGCATCATGGATACGCGTCTTGGATGGACGTCTTGACGCCCTCGCTGTTCTTGGTGCTGACTTGGATCTGCCCCTGGCCTTAGAAACGGCCCTGGATGGCGCACGTGAGCCCACTCTGGATCTGACAGACTGAGGAGGCTCATCAACAGTGACAACCTGCCTCAACAGAGGAACCTCCTCGCCAGGCGTTTTGGCATACACCTGCCTCTCGTTTCTCCAATATGCCAAAGGCGGGATACGCACTCTGGATGATCTTCTCGTGGCGGTTTCCGGTGGCGGTCTGGATGACGCACGGCTCTCCTCGACAAGTGTAGCAACATCGATGTGGTGCTCCTTTGGACGGGCAGGTGAGATCTGACGAGACCGAGGAGCAGTTCTCTGAAACTTGTTGAGTCTTCCAGAAGGTGTAGCTGAAGCAGCAGTGGCCCCGCGACGACGACGGCTGGATCCATTGCCGTAGCTCTCGTCCTCTGAATCGTCAGACTCCTCTGAATCTTCCTCCGTGCGCTGAATGACAGGCCTCTTGGGCACTGCAACCTTTCTCGCTGTGGCCCTCTTCGCCGTGACGGTCTTCTTCTTGATGGGGCTCTTCGTAGTACTCGTCTTTGGTTTAGCGGCTCTGCTTGTCTTTGGTTTGGCGGCTCTGTGTGGTTTGATCTGGAGCTCCTCCTCTTCAGAATCGCTGTCAACGACTCTCCCATTATCAAAGTCTCCATCCATGTCATCGCTGTAGTCATCGCTGTAGTCCTGTGGCGGCGGCAATTTGCTAGCCAGCGGCATTCCTCTTCCCTTCTTCGTCGCAGCAACAGCCTTCGTGATGGAAGCACCCAGACGAGACGAGGGCAGAGCACGTGGCTGGAGCGGACTGTGCAGTTGTGTGAGTGACTTGAGTGGCGAAGTCTCGAGACGTGTGGGTGTTCTTTGTCTCTCTCTTCTCCCCGTGTTGGACCGCACAGTGGTGTTGCGTTCCAGCTCCAACTGGCGTTCTTCAAGCGTCTTGTTCACACCGTTCAGGTGCCCATCTGCCTCGTCGTCGCTGGATGCAAACAGCTTCTGGCCCCGAGGCGTCTGGTGTGAGTGCCTCGAGATGTGGTGGCCATCGTCCAATGTGTGCTTGTCAAAGTTGTTCACCACGATCCTGCCGGGCGTCTCCTCGTCAATCTCCATCTCTGCAGAGCCAGAGCGGGGCGGGAGCTCATCCAACGCATCGTCAAAGTGGTCGATGCCCTCGTCGGAGCCTGCACTCCGCACCTGTTCTCGTGAGGGAAGCGGTGACAGCAGCGGCGTTCTCTTCCGGCTCCCAGCGCGGCTCGTGGTGATTCCCGTGAAGTCAAGGCGGCCATTCTGGGGCTTCGTCATTGGTGGAGCTGCAATGAAGGTCTGCTCGTCGTCCTTGAAGAAGTCGTCGAGATCCTCCATGTTGTGTGCGTCCTTCTTCACGTTCTCCCTGACGGTGAGCCCCGTCTTACGCGACTTGACACCCACCTCAGAGAAGTCCCTCGTGTCCGCGTTGGTCTTGGAGCCTCTCAGGGACATGGCGGTTACTGACTTGTGATTCGGTGGAGATGCCTTTGTTCTGTGGTGTGTGTGGTGAGGGAAGGCTCAAGTGGGACGCGTGTGTCAGAGGAGAGTTGCGATTGTGCGCGGTAAGTGGCAACCAGGGCAGCTAACGCAGCAGTGAAAACGAGTTCTTTGACAAGAGAATGAACAGAGGCGGAAACCGTCGTCTCCACACTGGAAAAGGCCCGTTTGTGATGTCTTTGGCGTGACTCTTTTGCCCTTGCGCCTCGCGTCTTCTTTGTTTGTTTTGATTTTTTTGGGGAACGCGGTTGGTGTCTGGGTGTACCTGAACTTCCGTTTTCGGGAGTTTTTCGCATTTTCCGTAAATTTTGCGCGGACTGATTATAAGGGCTAAATCCGGGTTCTAATGGCCATCACCAGCGTGATATTCGGCATATATGCAGTATTAAGAGAAAGAAGAGCATGATAAATCCCATCGTACTATCTGGGAGAAATTCCAGCTCTGTCCGTGATCCTTGTGGGCGTACCTGAACCCCTGTTTGGTGCCAGGGCTAGCCATGAGCACGCGGATCAACAGCATGAGTCGTGCATTCGGGTCCCCACATCCCCGGATCTTTCCCGGTGTAGCGAGCCAGAGACACAAAAGATGGATCACACAATGCCCTCGCTTATTCAATTGGTTAGGAAGCTATAGACAAAAGCTTTCGAAATAATCAAAAGGGCCAGCTTGGTGTTCCAGAGGGCGCACTTGTCCGAATCGAGGCTTGCACGCGTAAGCATGGCGTCCTAATTACACGCCCGAAAGAAGAGCTTTTGAAGTGAAACGCACTTTAACTCTAGATCCGTCTTACTAGATCAGAAATATGTCGCTTTTTCAGCCAGAAGACCGCGGCAAGTTCTCTCGAAGCCATTTAAAGAGGCTGTCCACCACAGCCGTTGTCCAGGCGACGGTGTGCCTAATGCGGAAGATTTCCCGATCAGGTCTTTTTCTTGCAGCCCCCGGCGCGATTTGCGCAGCCTTGAACCACCACCCGTTGAACCTTGTGAGGAAAATTATCTCTCGAGACCTTCCCTCCACAGCCTGAGCAAGAAGCTTATAACAGAGAGGAGAGAGGAGAACAGAGAATAGCCTCTCCAAACACTCCTGCCCGTCATGAATCGCACACGAGCTCAGCACAAGGCGCTCCACACCCGCATCTCCAAGGGCAATCACGGGCCCCACTTCTCCAGAGGCCACCTCAGGCTTCTCCTGCTCTCACTGACAGCGGTGTTGGTTTTTGTGCTGCTTATACAAAGCCAGAGAAGCCCTTCTGGATGGCAGTCCAAGGCCAGGCTTCCCACAGACACCGTCGACTACGAGAGAAGGCACATCAAGCACATCCCCGCAGAGGTTGTCAACTTCCTCTACGAGCACACAGATAAGAGCGGCGTTGACTGGAACAGCTTTGCCTACGCCACGTATGCCACCTCAGAAATCCACCTTTGCAACGCCGTCATGGTTCTCAGGAAGTTGCGTGCAAGTGGCTCCAAGGCCAAGCTCGTGCTCATTGCCAGCGCGGACCTCGACCTCTCCTACCCAAAGATCGAGGAGACCATTGCCATAAACAAGATCATCCTAAAGAGAGTTAAGAGTACATCCACCGATGATGCGCCTTGGAAATCAAGTCTGACTAAGCTCGCCGTGTTTGACCTCATCGACTACGAAAGAGTGGTGTATATGGACGCTGATGCTCAACTACCACAGGGCCACATGGATGAGCTGTTCTTCCTCCCACCAGCCGAGATCGCTGCAGTTCCGGCATACTGGGAGATGGAGGGGATGTATGACGAAGCCTGGTGGTCTACACTCATGACACAGAAAGACAAAGACGGCAACTGGGAGCCACCAAGACCAAAGACCCATACAGAGAGAAAGCAATGGACCCAGGCATTCATCGACTACTACAGCCAGTACACTCACAAGAACACGGGATACTTGCCAGTCTATCCTACACACGACAAGACCAACTTCACGGACGATACACTCATCATGGAGAAGAACATGTACAATTTTATCTACAACTCTCTCCCACCATACTATTTCCTCCGCCAGTTCAAGTTGTCCACCATGCTGATGGTGATCACGCCAAGCAGGGGGCTTTCGAGATCAGTGAAGAAGGCAATCCAGCTCTCTGAGGGAAAGTTCGACACCGACATCCTGAATGACATGTACCAGCTGCCGGAAATTCTTGCCAGGCAAACGGAGAGAAAGTTGCCAGATGGAGCAGTTGCAGTGTACGAGTACCCAGACGTCCTGATCCTCCCACATCAGGTTTATGGAATGCTTTCATCAGAAGTTAACATCGAGAAGTCACACATGAGGTTCCTCGCCGACATCACGGACCTGCCCTACGTTGGTCGTTCTGAGGGCCGAATCACAGAGACAGAGGAGAAGGCTTACTACGACTTTTCTGGCGTGCCTAGTGAGTCCAAGCAGTGGCTGAACAACGTCAAGTACTTCCACTTCTCAGATGACCCTATTCCAAAGCCATGGATCAAGAAGAACCCGCACGAGTCCTACATGTCACATCGCAGACGGTGTAAGCCGTTCCCGGAGAAGCTGAGTGGGGACAAAGAGCTCGTTCTGCCGGAGTTTGAGACTCAGGACTGCTATGCTGGACAATACTGGGAGACGATGCACGTTGTTTTCACCAAAGAGAGACAGATGGTTTGTGGGATGTTGCCATTGCAGATCAAGAGCAAGACTAAGGACAGCAGCAAATCCTGATGGTGAGCGACGTTAACGGTGTTTTGATGAAATGTATAATGTATCTTTGACGGATGTGATATGTGATTAGAATATTGACATTGATGGCATATTTTCATGTTCAATATTTGTCATTCAGAGTAGATCGCTCGTCAAAGCGAGTCCGAGTCCGAGTCTGAGTCTGGAGTCTGCGCTTTTGAATAGGGCCACGCACGGATTGCACAATGCTTATGTTTAGCCCTAATGAACTGACAAGGACGAGATGTACAGAAGACAGAAGAGCCCATTTTTGAATGAGGGGGCCTCAGGAGACACCGATTACGGCGCAAAGGACAGCTCTAGAGTCTATACACAAGCAGTCCCTTGCCTAGTGAGCCGTTATTCAGCGCCACATCGAAAACGAGACGAGCAGCTTAGCCCCTTTTGTTAAAATCTTTCAGCCAATTAAGTGAATTTTGAGGCCATTTACAGAATAACTACCATAATCAATTGATGATCAACGTGTTCTGTGCGTACGGCAGTATGATAGCTCATGAGCGATTAGCGATTACTAGCCAGGCCAGAAAGTGTGGTTACGCGCTTACGGCCGAGTAATCGCTCAGCCGGGATGGCTTTATATCTGCCCCCAACTTCTACTACAACGATGATTTTACCATTTACCCATAACTTCAAGACCAAAAGACACTCGAAAGCCTTAAACCAATGTGCAATAATTCGACTGCAGCTCCTTCAGCCTCTCTAAGTACAACGAGTGGGCAGCCAACCAGTTCATGCTGCGGCAGCTGCTGTTGCTCCTGCCACAGGCCCTACATCGACCCCAAGAGCTTCCGTTCAGTCTTGAACCGGCCACCTAGTAGTGGTGAAAGGGTCGTTGAATATCTTAAGAAATACCCAGAAACAGCTAAAGGTGTCACTGTGGTGAGCTATGGTGACTACTGTCCAGAGTTCCCATTGGCCCCGGTGACTACTCCGCTCTTGACTACATCTTTTGTAATCCCAAAGGACAGAAAACACATTGTGCTCTCGCTCTCCAATTTGGATAGGGCAGTTGCTGATGGACACTTGTCCAGGGATCCATCGTGCCTCTTTGTGAGATGGCTCCGCAGGGCAGATTTCGTGGTGTACATCCCTTCAGACTACCCTGGAATGGCTGAGGAGCTCTTGGAGATGCACCACAGCAAGTTGAGGGAAGACAAACATATGGCACTCCAACTTATGCTCACTAAGTATGTGACCCCGGACAGAGAGTCCATTATGCATCTGAGCAAATCATTGGTCGAGACGAGCTACGTGGAGGCGGAAGAGGAGGCGGAAGCTGACGAGAAACACGGCAAGCCAGCGTTCTTACCGACTGATTTCACCAAGAGGCTTTATTATGAAGACACACTTCCAGAGTCTGGAATCTTCCTCCGCTCCAATGAAGCCGAAGCAGCCGTTGTCTTTGCCAAGTGTGAGCGCTTTGTCTCCGCGGAGACTCTCATGTCACAAAAGATCAAGCTCAGAACCCCACGTCTCAAGGCCCTGAGGGTGTTTTATAGGGGAACTTGGGCTCCAATGATCGAGTTTGATAAGAATGTATATGAGGGGTGCACTTTGGAGCTTGTGAACCAGGAAGCGTACCGCGGGGTCCCAAGATTGTTCTTCCGGAAAGACATCGAGTCGAGGCTCAAGAGCCCTTCGGAAATCCAGCTCGTGGAGCGCAAAATCCCACAAAACATCACTAAAGTCCGCTATATTGGAGTCCAGTGGTGGGTTGTGACATCTACCAACTGGGAGAATGTATTGGAGCTTGAGTGGAAAACTATGAAGTACCGCATTAGCTTCTGGGATTCGCTTTTCGACAAGCCAACTATTCACGCAGAGAGTCTCCAGAAACTTACCCTCCAGATCTACAGTACAGAGTTGGACTTTATTCCAATCTTTAACACACCAAATCTTGAGAAGCTGGACCTGATTCATCTTGGAGCGCACAAGAAGTTGTTCAGCTTGGAGAAGTTGTTTGGAGGTGAGATCCCCAAGACCCTCACATACTTAATTCTGAGGGTCGAATGTTCATACAAAAAAAGGATCAAGCTCGAGAAAAGCTATTTGCATAATGTTTGTGGCCAGCTGAAGACTTTGTGTTTCTATGGAATCAACACCAAGGCATTGAATGACTCGCCATGTGCATTCGACAATCTCCACACACTCGTTGTTGATTTCATGGACACATTCATCACAGAGCAAAAGATTAAAATAATCCGTGAGAGCAAGCAAACATGTCTTGAACTTGACAGTGAACTATTTCCTTGTCTGAAGACTCTAGATCTGGCACTGTTTGATAAGGGGCTGTTGAGGCGATATTCGGAACTCGAGTTGCGTCTCAAAACCCCGGACACCATCAGAGTGATCTGCATACCTTCAGGCATTGGAGTAAGAGAGGTGAACCTGCATGGAACAGATCCAAGCCGACGTATAGAAAGGTTGGCAGACTGGAAGCAAGAAGCAGTACAGACCCTCCTCCTTTGAGCGTATATCATCGTGATGACTGCATCAACAACTTTGCCAGTGAATATTTTGAGTACAACTACCTTGCTGATTTGGTATAAATAGGATGTGTTTGTGTGTTTTGACGTTATTCGTATCATTAGTGGCTCAGAACTTGTTCTGCTCCCGCACAGTCTTGTAGTGATCGCCCATCATCGTCACCTTCTCCACCTTTTTGAGGTGCTTGACGGAGAACCCAAAGAGCAGGATGGTAGCAAGTGTCGAGATGATGATGACGAGCGGGAATCCGTGGTTTGTCTCCTCGATGAAGTTCTCCAGGTTCATTCCGTACGCGGCAGCAACGAAGAGCCCGGCGCCCATGCTGAGCAGCCCGATGGAGAAGCGCAGCCCCAGGAGCATCAACTGGTTTCTGTTCGAGTCCAGGATGATGTTGATGATCTCTTCCGTGGTGCGCACGTTCGAGATGGATCTGTTGATGGTCTGAACGATCTCGTCGGTGTGCTTGTAGTACGACTCGAGCAGCATCTCGACCTCGGCGTGGTCGTTCACGTCTCTGTGGGTCCCGTTGAGCTTGTCGGTCAGATACATCCCTGCGAGGTCGTCGTCGTTGTCGAGCAGCTCGTCAATCACATCACGAACAAGCGTGGCCTTCTGCTGGAACGTCGAGATCTTCTTGTTCTGGATGAGCAGAAACCGCAGCTTTTCTCGCGTGATGTCCTGCTCGAGCTCTGCCAGCACGCCCTTGGTGACTGTGGTGTGCACCTTCATCTCGGCGTCGAGGTTGGACAGCGCACTCATGAGCACCGCCTCCAATGCCCTGATCTCGTAGGGCAAATCGCCTGTTTGCAGCTTGGACTCGAGCTCTGCGATGAACTGCGACTGCGCGTGGCTGGACCTCGAGCTCGGGTCGTCAAACAGGATCACCATGTCTGCCTTGATGAGGCAGCGGATGTGGAGCAGCGACACGAGCACACTGGAGCGTCTGACGGAAATGGCAGGAGCCATCTCGAAGCTGTGATTGGTCTTGTCGATCTTGCGCAGGTCACGAGGGAAGAGTCCGTGTTTGGCGATGAGGTCTGTGCGCTTGACATCGGCGGAAGGCGCCACGAGGAAGCCGTGTTGGTCGAAGATGGTGCACCGCAGAGTCTGAGCTTCTGAGTAGCCGATGTTGCTTCGATGTATGAGGTTCTTCTCGAGCAAAAGAGACGCGTACTCGGGGTTTCGTTGGAGATTCTGCGCTGTCCTTGTGGTGGCGAAGGGCGCGCGTAGTGTGGCAGTTCTGGGGCTAAAAGAGCGTGGGAAAAGCCGCGTGAAAGCTGGAGATCGGCTCTTGATCATCGTCATGGGCCGTGTGCAAAAGCTCGTCATCGTCTGTGTGAATCCGGTGGATACCGCCGCTGTTTTCGTTGCTCTAGCGTTGTCTTCTTGGACCCGCCTCTTCATTTTTCCAATTGCGCCAGTGGAAATTTGGCGGCGAGCGGGACAAGTTTGGAGATTGCTTCCATCAACACCAACAAAGGCAGGCAAAACAGCACCAAGAACCAATGTCTCTACCGCCTTACGCCCCGGCCACAAACAGAAATCCATCACACGCCTACCTTCAGCAATCGCAGCTTAACCTGGACCACGAGGTGCTGCTCTACACCTCCACCCAACAGCGAGAGACTCAGGAGTCGCTGGCCGAGCTCTACTCCATCGTCACGGTGCTGGACATCGTCGAGAGGGCCTACGTCAAGGACACACTGAATGATCTTCCTGGTGAGGACCAGTACACTCCCACAGTGCTCAGGCTGTTGGCGCAGTACAACACGCTGCTCAAGAACAGCGAGGTGCAACGGGAGTTTGGCTCCCTGGAGCAATTCAAGAAGAAGTACGGCCTCAACTGTCCACAGGCCACATCTCGAATCGAGATCGGCGTCCCAGCAACAGTCGAGCACGCTGTGAGTGTGCACACGCCAACAACGAACTCATCCACGGGCGCCTCGTCGTCCAGAGCCGTCGCTGAGGCCACGGGAAACTTCATCACAGTCATGGACGCACTCAAGCTCAACTACCGTGCCAAGGACCAGCTCCACCCTCTGCTGAGCGAGCTGATGAAGAGTGTGAATAAGGTGAGTTCCCGCGAGTTTGACGGACGCGGGAAGCTCATCGAGTGGCTCATCAAGATCAACAAGATGAACGTGTACGACGAGCTGACGGAGGAAGACACGCGACAGCTCCTGTTCGACCTCGATAACGCATACAAGGGCTTCTACACGATGCTGGAATGAACGATATGATAGACATTAATAAAACACAATGCTGCAAGTTTCAGATGATGGAGTCAATCTCCTTGGCGTAGTTGAGCGTGTTCTTGACAAGCTTCTCCGCCTTTGTCAGGTTTGCATCCTCGAGGTCATCAACCATGACGTCCTCGTCGACAAACTTGTTGTTCTCATCACCGAACGTGAGCTCATTCTTGGAATAGCTCCAGCCCTGCTGCTGGGCAAACTCCTCAACCTCCTTCTCGCTTCCCAAGAACAGGAGGTACTTGGCGTTGGAGAAGGGCAGCTTCTTGTATGAGTTCTCAATGGATCTGGAGATCTCCTCCCTGATGGCGGCGAGAAGTGTGTCGTTAAACAGGTTGAACTCCTTCAGTTTCGTCTTCTCCTCGCTCTCCTTGTTCGAGATCAGACTCCACGCCTTGTCGTAGTAGCCCTCAAGCACCCAGTTCTCAATCTTGATGGGGTAGTTGAGATACATGTCGCTCTCCACGTTCTTGAGGTTCTGCGTCAGGAATTCCAGCTCAGAGTGGAATGCAACCACGTCTCCCTGTGAGAGCAGGAGCAGGAGATATAGCGAGAGCAGCTTGTTCTTGTTGACACTCTTGCTCAACGTGTCGTTCTTGGAGGCGTTGAAGTAAAACGCCTTGAGCTGCTTCACGTACTGCTCAAACTGTTCGAACTGCTCCATGTTGATGGCACTGAAGGCTCCGATCTCCAGGATCGATCTTGAAATGGCGAGATCCTCAACGTAGTCCTTGTCGGAGAGACGCGTCGAGTCTGGAATGAGGAGAGACGACTGGAAAAGGAGCACCTTGAGCTCAGGCATCAGCGCAGCAGCCGCGGGATACTCTTTGGCGAGGTAGTGTCCCTTGAGATTGTTCGTAAGTTCCTCAAGTGATGGCATCGTGTCAATGGGCGCAAGGGGTTCAATTGGGCGTGTTTGTTCTGCCTTGTTGGTGTTGATCGGGGCTGTTTTGCCACCAAAAGGCGCTCCGGCCAGTTTGGAGTAAGTGATGTCCGGGTGTTGGTAAGGGACACATAGCGCCCGATTTTTGAAAAATTAAAAAAAAAGTTTCAAAAAAAAAGTAAACCGAGAGGGTCCAGCTGGGACGAGAGACAAGAGTTAGCTGCCACAGCTTGAGCGCCGTCATCACGATTAATAAAGACTTGGCAGTCGCATATAGTTCAATGTTCAATGTTAAATAGTCTAGACATTCAAAAGTGCATTGACAGCTGTAAAAAGTGTTCGTTCAATCATCATCCGCGCTCTCAGCGAGCTTCTTCGTTCTTGCGAGCTTCACGAGCGGAGCCAAGGAGCTCACATGGTCAGCGTGCGTAATGAATGGGTCGCTCATCAACTCGGTGGCATCTCCTCTCTTCTCTGGGTCCACTTCCAAAGTCCAGCCCAAGAAGCTCTTCAGCGTATCGGTCAACGACTCTGGGTCCTTGAGCTTTGGAGTTCCGTTGGTGGCAATCAGATACAATGCCCTCAAAGGAGTCTCGTTCAAGTATGGTGGCTCTCCTTCAATCATCTCAATAATCATGATACCAAGAGACCAGATGTCAACCTTCGGACCGTACTCCTTTCTCGAAACAACCTCCGGTGCCATCCAATACGGCGTACCAACCATCGTTGTTCTCTTCAGGTTCACCTCGTTGATCTGTGCACAGAAACCAAAGTCCGTGAGTTTGATCTCACCATTCATCGACAGCAAGATGTTGTCCGACTTAATATCTCTGTGGATGACACCCTTGGAGTGCAAGAACTGCAAGCCCTGAAGAGTCTCTCTTGAAACAGCGCCAATCTGACCCTCAGTCATGACACTGTGGGTGACGACATCAGTCAACGAACCTCCCTCCATGTACTCCATGACGACCCAAAGATCTCCCTTGAGCAAGTATGCGTTGATGAAGTTGACAATGTTCTTGTGCTTGGATGCCTTCATCACCAAAATCTCATTGATGATCAACTCCTTCTTTGGCTGCTGCTCCAAGTTCATCTGCTTGATGGCCACACACATGTTTGATCCAACTTCATATGCAGTGTAGACACCTCCAGAGGCACCCTGACCAACCTTGACGAGGTTTCTGTAAATCCTGCTTGGGTCTCCTTCGGAGCAGATGGCTGCGAGCTTGGCATACACCTGTGCGTTGCGTCTCTTTTTCTCTTCCTTCTTGCGCTGGTTGTGAGCTGCAACCTCTTCTGGATCCCTCACTGGTTGTTGGTTCTTTGGAAGAGGGGCAGGATGCTCATCTGCGCGAGGAGAGGCGAGTGGCTGCTCGTGTCTTGGATGATGTGGAGACTTCTTCGTTTCAACTCTTCTGTCGTTGAGTGGATGCTCGTTGGTGTACTCGTGCTTTGGTGGAGGCGGAGGCATTCTTGGAGGCGCTGGAACAGGCCTCTGAGGAGAGAACTGGTTGTGTATGTTGTTCCTCAAGTGTGGTGTCGATGTGGCAGATTTGGTATGGTTGCTCATGACTGAATGTGATCTGGATAACGGAGAGACAATCGTTGGTGCTGGTCCGTTGGCCTGCGGAGGACGTGGTGCTGGTCTTGAAGGAATGAATTGCTTGTCCTTCTCCTTGTCCATAGTCAACTGCACAGGCGGAGGTGGCGGCTGTCTGGGCGTCGTGCCAGAGAATTGACTCTGTGGCTGGGATTGAGGCGTGAAGGCACCTTGTGTCTGTCTTGGAGTTCTGAAGGACGCCGTAGATGTCATCTTGGTGTTTGCCTGGTTGAACTTCTTGAACACTTTCTCATCAGCATTCTTGGTCTGGTCCTGATAGAATGCAACAATGTCCATAACGGCCTGTGGATTCTTCTGCTGTTCAATCTTGGAGATACCACTCGATGCCAGCAATCTCTCCCATTCTTCAGGCAAACCTGTATACTGACCATCCTTGTCAACACCAACGTGTGCAACGTGCTTGGCATCGTATGGAGTGGAGATCTTGAGAGAAGTCGAAGCAGTGCCAGAAGCATACTTGTCACTTGAGCTTGAGCTTCTCATGCTGTTGACGAAATTGGAAAAGACGCCCTTGACTTTGTTACCACTTGTTCTCTTAGACTTGGATCCGAAGGGCGAACTGACAGATCGACCGCCGCTCTTTGGTATCGTGGACTGAGACAGCGATGAGGTGGATGGCGTGCTCGATGGGTTGGAATGTCTTGTCGCGGCGTTGTCACGTGTCTTTGGTGTCCCGATCTTTGGCAAGAAGCTCGAGTCTATGGAAGCGGAGTTCTTGGAGCCAAAACTGTAGTTCTTTGGCCCAGGACCTGAAGAGCCAGAAGTGTTGGGCATGTTCTCTTCTTCATCCTCCAAATCTGTCACCGGAGTACTGTCAACATTCTCAGCATCTTCTTCATCATCCTCGTGGATTGTGACATCTCCTGCATTTCCAGAAATGTCATTCATACTGGAACTCAGACTCGAAATGTTCAGATTGGACGAAGCAGCAATTGGCTTCTCAAATCCATCAACAGATCTGCCGATCGATGTATCAGCCAACGAGGTCTTATCATCGAGTTTCTCATCAGAACCAGCAATGAAGTCGTCAATGATCTTATTCTCAAAGTTAGAAGAGATGTAGGAAGAGGCAACAACGGAATTCTGATCAACAGTGTTGTCGGTTGTGCTCTTTGTGATTGTGTCGTGAGTGACATCTTCCCCGACACTCTTTGCAGATGAAGCAGATACTGGAGCTGGAGAAGCTTCCGATAATGGTTCCTGACCATCATCATCTGGGTATTCAACGTCATCCTCATCATCATCGTCGTCTTCGATGTTTCTCATCATGTTTGGTTGAATCATGACAGGATCCTTCAGTCTTGGTGCATCAGTAGATGGAATATCCAGGTCCTTCTCCAGATCCTTTTCCAGCGAAGAACTTCTTTGACCAATGATCACAGAACTCGTATCCAAAATCAAATCCTCAGTACCATCAACGAGTTCTTGATCTTGATCTTCTTCCTTTTGTTGCACATGAGGCGACTTGACTGGTCTGGCAGTAGGCGTTGCCTTGGAGAGCGTTGTGGTTACGGCTGTATCAATGACACCAAGAGTGTCCTCATAATTCTCGTCGTTGTTGAGGCTGTTGTCAGCCGGGAGGGAGCGTGATGTTGTGTTGTAGCTGTCATCTGAATCCGTAGAGCCCGTGGTCATGGTGGAGACGCGTTTGAAGTCGATGGGCTCATCAAGTGAGTTCACGAGATCGTTCACCCTCGTATCCACGGTAGCGGATGGCTTTCCTGGGTCCAATGTGAGCTTATCTGGATCTTCGTCATCAGTGGAGACGAGCGAGTTGAGCGAGTTGTTGGAGCTCGTCAAGGCATTCACATTCAGCGTGCCCGGGTACCTTGGGAGCGATCCAGGCGAGAGCGAGAGGTCAATGTCAGTGTTCGAAGCCTTTGGAGTGCCGAGAGTCTGTGACTGTTTGGCTGAGGGAGTACTGGACGGGCTCTGGGGCTCGAGGGCCTCTGGGTGGAGCTGCTCAGTAGCGAACTCGGTAGCGTGGGAGAGCGAGCTCTTGAAGGAGGACTCGGCAGTGATTTGGCACTGGGACATGGCGGGGTTGTGTGGGAGGTGAGCAGTCCGGGAGAAGTAGACGAGTTTTGTTTGGAAAAGGAGTGACTGGGACGCTCAGGACGCGTGAACTAGGCGTGCTCTGTTTGGCTGGCGGCTGTTGGTGGTTCGTAGTAGAGAGAAGGAGAAGCAGAGGCCCGGCAGCGGGTGGAATTGCGCGTGCTCGCGGGGACAGAGGGAGCTTTGTGTGCTGGGCGGCTCGTGTAGGCAGCGGACACAGGCAACGGGCAGTGGGATCGGCTCTGGAAACTCGTTGGCGCCTGCCCAAAACGGCTTCTGGCGTCTGGTTTTGGCTGGCGATGTTTCCCGTTCGTTCGCGGCGGCGCCCAGTTTCGCGGTTGGGGCAGCATAGTGCACGTGACCTGAGAGTTACCCGGCGGAAGCAGATCTCAGTTTGGTGGCCGCGGTTACGTACACTGGAATTAAGCACAGAGAGCTCCATTTGGTAGCCAGTGCTTTCCTGAGAGGCAATGAAGGCCGTGGTACACCTCTCTCTTCCCCTCTTTGTCGACGAGCTCGTCTGGACTGCAACCGAAGGGAAAACACTGCTCGTTGTCCTTGACCCCACAGGCGTCCGTGAGCTCCAGCCAACACATGCAACCAAACACAGATCCTCTGTGCTCTACTTGACACAGGCCCGCAAATTGGTGCTTGTGAACTCTGAAGATGCCACTTCACTGATGACCATCGCTGCTGAGCTTCAAAGCGCACTGTGGACGCAGGATTCTGAAGAAGGGACTACAAGCCCGTACTGCAGAATCGCAGTATGGGGCCTCCTTTCCACACAGAAGAACAAACAGAAGGCACATATCCTGCTAAGTCGTCTATGCAATCTGGATCAGAGCATACCCGTCATCATTGGCGAGCCCGACGATGCCACTGCGACAGAAGTTGATCAATTCACTTGGAGCATCCTATCAAAGTGGTGCAAGGTGACAAAAAGCATTAATTGAAACGACAGCTATGAAACTGGATGAACTGACAGATGATATTTATGACTATTTATGCGAGGAATTATGACGATTTTACGGGTCTTTGACTTGATATGACGCGCTTAAAGATTTGATTTCTACTCATGTCCCGCAGTGAGAGGGAGAATCATACGCGTGTAGCATCAAAGACAAGGGGCATACATTGCGTGCGCATGGACGCCAGCTTTCTGAGTTGACAAAATTTGGTCACTGTTTATCACTTAAGCAACCAATCCCGGCTTTATCAAAGCGTGTTGTAATCTTAGCAGCTTGCTTAGCCTAAACATCGGGAAGTCGATCACCCATGATCAGCAAGTTACGATGCCCATAGACCAGAGACTCAAAGAGCTACTTGGTGAAGTCTGAGAACAAACAAATTATGCGACGTATATGTGCTGTAATGTACAATGACCTCTCCGTGCCCTGGATATCGTATCTTCCTTGACTC
Source organism: Petasospora xylosilytica (assembly GCA_003708285.2). NCBI lineage: Eukaryota > Fungi > Ascomycota > Saccharomycetes > Phaffomycetales > Wickerhamomycetaceae > Petasospora > Petasospora xylosilytica. The sequence continues at coordinate 26,977 of PPNT02000063.1, read as the reverse complement.
TCTTTTTTTGGTGGCATTTGATCCAATGCGATGCAGTTTCTAGTGACTCATGAACCCATAATTACTCCTCATCCTCAATGTTGAGGTTGACCTCCTTGATCTCAGACTTCTCAACGTCGTAGTAGGCCTTCACCTTGACCTTGAACTCGGCAGCAGCAATACCAAACTGTTTCAAGATGAGTGCTTTTCTGACATCAAGAACCTCTCCCTCATCACAAACATGGTATGGCTCATCGATTGTGATCTTACCGGCTTTGATCTTGGTTGGGATTTTGAACTTGTTTCTCATCGTTCCCTCCAAATTGTGTGGCATTGGAACGTCTTCGTCGTTAGGCACTTGACCACCTGTGGAGTAGATAATTCCGGCTGGTATCGTGAAAGAGATAGGCGATTTCTGCTTAGATCTGCAGAAGTCCTTCTTGGAGTATGAAGTGAAGTAATCGGAGACAGTAGAGACCTCCTCGTTGGTGAAGAGCAAACCAGTGACACCACTAGCGTACTTGGCAAACTTGTGCAAGTTCTCCTTGTACTCCTCCTCGACAGTGTCTCCAAGTGCCTTCTCCAGCACACGACGCTTACCCATGATAAGCTTTGAGCCAGACCAGTCGTTTCTGATCTCCTGGAGGACCGGTGTTCTCACGTCATCGAGGTAAAAGAGCCAGAGGTACTTGTAGGTATCAAGGCACTCGCGCACCTCATCGAAGATTCTTTCCTTGTTCTCTCTTCCCTTCTTCTCAGTCTGTGCAAGGGTCACAAGTTTCGAACGTTTTGATCTTGGCATATTGTGTGTGTGTTTGGTGGGAGATTGGAGGACGAGATGGGGATCAGAGAGAAATGTATGCCCCATGCAACTTTATGGCCCCTCTCCTTCTCAAAAAAAAATTTTCGCGATGAGCCGCAGGGCTCACAACCAATCGGTCACGTGACCTAGAAGCCAGGTTGATAACCAAAAGCCCGTTTGCAGACCCAAGAGAGCATGGAAAATAAACTTAATGGAAAAGTAAGACCAGATAAGGATCCATTCATCTTTCAAAGCGCTTATCACTGACCGCTGGTGCCACATACCGTTGTTGCACAGCCTTCCCGCCAGCGAAAGCTTCGTCGCCACTTTGCGAAAGCGAAGGCGCGCGCCACTGATCTCCACCAACAGGGTCGCCAGCACAAACAGACACGGCGGCACCCCAGAAACTCGAGCCACAGCCTACTGGACGCTGATTCGGAGCAGTCACAGAAGCAGCTTGCACCTGTCCAAAGAACGAGAAGAACCGCCCATCCCATTGCCGAGAAGAGCCGCCCCGCACGATGCCGCCACCAAGCAACAAGAACAAGGAGGCAGAGGCCGGCAGCGAGAACGAGTGGATTGACGAGAGCGATATCGTCGAGGACGAGGTCATTGAGCACTCTGAAGTTGATCAGCACGACGACGAAGACGACGACGAGGCTCTCGCCAGGCTGAGTGAGCAGTACAGACGCTTCTCCAACGTCCGCCGTGCCATGGACCGCGAGGAGGCCTCCAACGACGAGGACAATGGAGAGGAAGATGAGGGCGAAGATCAGGAACATGACGAGGAAGATGAGGAAGATGAAGACGACAATCCACTGGCCGGTGCCCTGCGTGCCCTGGCAGGATCACGTGCCGCTGGTGGCAATGACGGAGGACGCACTTTGGCCGAGAACATGGCGCGTATATTCCCAGAAGCAATGGGCCTCTTTGGGGGCTTTGGTGGTTCCACGACAAGGATCACAGGGCTCATTGATGGATTGAAGCGCAGAGATGACCCCTACTTGGTCCTGGAGACGCTCAACGAGTTGAGTGAGAGATTACTCATGATGAACGGCCTCTTTGCAGAGCGCGGCATTCCAGCCCATCAATTGGCAACTTCCATCGTGGAGATTCTTAACGAGCCAATGTTCCAAGAAGACCTCGAATTGCAACTGGTTGCTTGCAGATGTCTCTATAACTTCTTGGAGGTGAACATGGACTACGTTCACACTGCGGTTCAAGTGGGCGCCATTGAGGCACTCCAGGCTAAGCTCTTTGAGATCAGCTTCATCGACTTAGCCGAACAGGCATTGCAGACATTGGAGTTCATTTCCAGAGTTAGTGGAACTCAGATACTCAGAAAACACTGCTTGGGTTCTGTTATCCAGTACCTTGATTTCTTCACAATCCATGCTCAAAGAAAAGCCATCAGCACAGTTTCCAACTCGGTCAAGTACATCAGACCTTCAGAGGCTGGATTATTGGAGGATGTCTTCCCAACTTTGCAAAGAATTGTCATTGAGTTTACAGACTCACAAGAATTGGAATCAGCCTGGTTGGCCATTTCGAGAATCATCAAGAACTTCAGAAGCACTGCAGACTTGGAGAAACTTGTTACACCAGAGCTCCTCAACAAGATGGTACAAGTCATTTCACACTCAGACTCTACACTGTCCAACAATCTGAAACTCATTGCCTCTCTCTCCATTTGTGCTCAAAACAAGACACTCAGCACCAACATCATCAAGACAGGAAAACTCGCTGACTCCATCTCATCTGCGTTGAGCAAGCACAAAAAGAACACTAATGACGACACTGTGAGCATTGAGGCATTAATGGCTTGTCCTAAAGACCTTCTTGTCTCAATTCTGGACCTTATCATCTACATCTTGCCATCTGAAGAGAACCCAATCTTGACCCATAAGAAAGAGAACAACAAGGACTACTCAGGTGTCACTGCAGAGTACAGGGCCTTCGTCAACGCAATATTCCCTCTCTTGATCAACATCTACTCCTCAACTGTCTTGTTTGATGTACGTCGTCGTGTATTGATTTGTCTCGTTAGAATTGTTTCGTCACTGGACAGCATCAAGGATTTGCAAGACCACTTGTCAATCATCAACCTTCTTGCATCAATTGTGATCCAGAACAAGGGCATCGTCAGATCTGAGAAGAAGGGTGTTAAGCCATACGTTGCATTGTTGGGTTCCTTGATTCTCACCAGCACGCTGCTTGAGAAGAACCCAGATGTTTTCATGTCTGCTTTCGAAAGAGAAGGATTGCTCGCAGACACATCTTCTTTGCTTGAGATTTTGAGACAGGAGGGCATTGAAGAAGAGGAAGATGTTGAACTTGAGTCGCAAGACAAGGAGGACCAAGAAATGGTTGATGCAGACTCCAGTGATCATGATGATAATGGCGAAGAGGAGCAACACGAAGGCTCTGCATCTGATTCAGATGGCGAGGGCCATGATGAGTATGGTTCCGAGCATAATGATGAAGAGGATGACTACGACCGTGACGATGACGAAGAGGAAGAAGAAGAGGACGAAGACGAATTAGGCGGATATTACGAACAGCAATCTTATGAGCAGGACTACCAGACGATCTTCAGAGAGAGTGACATCCCACACATCCTCAAACAACTCATCAAGCTTGCATCCCAGATTGAACAGGTTTACTTGACTAAGAAGGCTTCTGGAGATTCCAAGTTGGAGCACTTGAGACTCTTGGATGAGATTTGTGCTGACTTGAACGACCAGACCTTGATTGCATCTTACTCTTTCCAGGAGTGGACTGGTGTTTGGAAGAACTTGCACACTGCTCTGATGAGGGACAACTATGTCATTTCCAGTTTTGAGCTCATCAGCTCAGGAATCATTGAGACATTGTCAACGTTGTTTGATAACTCACAGTATGGCTCCACAAGCAGTCCAGCCAGAGCTTCTTTCATGGACGTCTTCAAGGGTGGGATTTTTGAAACTTTGATCCAGAAATTGCAAGAGTCGCTGACAAGATCAGAGTCATTTGAGATCATTGGATGTGGTTTGAAGACTGGTGAGAACAGAGCCGCTTCTTTGGGCAAGCAACTCAAGCTCAAACTCTCTGGAATTGATATGGAGGCTGAGAACCAGGAAGTTGATCGTGATCTCTTTGGCGGATTGAACAAGATGGTGGTTCTGGTTCATGCTATTGCCTCTTTCAACAACATTTCTGCTTTCTTGAAGAGACGTGTCGAGAGACCATTCCTCTTTGGGGGCAACCGCAACGCTGCAGGTTCGAAGCCTTGGTCCATTGAGTTCCTCATCAACGGTGAAGTGATCCCATCTGATACCACTATCTATGGAGCATTGTACAAGAACTGCCAGGCCAAGAATCCAAACTTCGACACCAACAGATTCTGGTATGAGATTCATGATGTTCAGTTCCGCAAGATCGAGGCTGTCAAGGTGGTGCCCGAGATTGAAGAGAGATACCCAGATACGATTGATGGTGACCTGGAGAACCTGAAGCACCCAATGACGCTCAAGATTTTACGTTTGTTGAAGATTCTCCATGACTTCCAAGCAGACGACAGCACCAGCTCCTTGTTCCTCAACTTCAAACTCACAGCCAAGTTGAACAGACAGTTGGAAGAGCCATTGATTGTTGCCTCCGGAATCTTGCCAAACTGGTCCATCCACATTGCCAGGAAGTTCCCATTCTTGTTCCCATTGGAGACCAGAATCTTCTTCTTACAGTCCACCTCTTTTGGATATTCCAGACTGATCCAGCTGTGGAACACGAGAGCCAATCAGGACAACGAGAACAACGACGCGAATGATGGAAATGGCGCTCTCTCACTTGGAAGACCAACCAAACACAAGGTCCGTGTTTCAAGACAACATTTGTTGAAGAGTGCAGTGAAGGTATTGGAGAAGCTCGGTGCCCATCCAAGCATTTTGGAGATTGAGTTCACAGATGAAGTTGGTACGGGACTTGGCCCAACTTTGGAGTTCTACTCGAGTGTTTGTCATTCATTTGTTGACAAGAAGTATGAGCTGTTCAGAGATGATTCCGATCCTTCAGAGAAGTGGATTCGTTCAGAGAAGGGCTTGTTCCCAAGACCAATGGACCCAGACTCCAACACACAAAAGAACACACACAGAAACATTCTCTTCAAGGCCATGGGTAAGTTTGTCGCTCGTGCTCTTCTTGACAACAGAATCTTGGACTTTGACTTCAATCCAGTGTTCTTTGAGTTGTGTGCCAAAGAGATCGAGCAGACCTTGTTTGAACTTGACTTGGAGACTGTTCGTCTTGTTGATACGAGACTCTACCAGTCTTTGAGATACCTCCAGGACCACCAAGAGAGTGTTGCTGACATGAGCATCAACTTCACGTTGCCAGGATACAACCTTGAGTTGGTCGAAGGTGGTGCTGACAAGTATGTTGACTCTTCTAACGTCAACGAGTACATTGATCTTGTGGTTGACTACACATTGAACAAGGGAGTCAAGGATCAAGTCGAGAACTTTGTTGTTGGATTCTCTGAGGTGTTCCCTTACTACTCCATGTTGATCTTCTCTCCATCCGAGCTTGCACAGCTCTTGGGCAACAACGAAGAGGACTGGAGCTATGAGACATTGCTCTCGTCAGTTAAAGCAGACCACGGCTACAACATTGACTCCACGACAGTCCAGAATTTGCTCAAGGTGATGGCATCGTTTGATCTCGACGAGCGTCGTGCATTCCTCAAGTTCATGACCGGTGCTCCACGCTTACCGATTGGTGGATTCAAAAACTTGAAGCCTGAGTTCACTGTTGTTCGCAAACATGAGGAGGATGGATTGAAGGCTGATGACTACTTGCCGAGTGTGATGACTTGTGCCAACTACTTGAAGTTGCCAGACTACACCACGTTGGAGATTTTGAAGGAGAGATTGACCAAGGCCATGAGCGATGGTGCAGATGTGTTCTTGTTGTCTTGAGCAGACCGATGTTATGAACGAAGATATGCTAAATGAAATGCTATGTAGTATTCAAACTAAACGGATCATGGTCTCATGTGTGATCCCTCTATCAACGATCAGATACATTCCGGAGGCGACCTGGCGCAACCGAGTAAACTTAGTGCCGGCAAACAAATTTCTGAAGTGGAGTAAACCGCGAGACCTGGATCCGTCATTGCATCCAGGATAAGTATGAGTCGTGGTATGTTGATGGCAAGGCGAAAATGTTGACGTCCTTCCAACTTGGGGGAAGATGAACATGATCACAGACCTTTGTTATAATTACCAGCGAAACATTTTTCATTTGCAATCATTCTGTAGCGATCTACAAACAACCATTGAACAATATTAACAAATGTCATGAAACTTGTTTTGCTTTTGTATGTACAAAACCCCATCTATCCCTTAAATCGTATTTACATTGAAGCCTGAGCTGCAGACTCGGAAGTAGCAGTGGCAGTTTCCTGAGCAATAGCAGCAGACTTGGAAGCTGAGTATTTCTGGAATGTTCTCAATCTGGACTGTTGGCCAACCTGTGCGGCCTTTGAGATGATACCAGCGATGAGAGTGACGGCTCTTGTGGAATCGTCGTTTGCTGGAATAGGATATGTGAGGAGAGAAGCCTCGGAGTCTGTGTCCACGATTCCGATTGTTGGAACTCTCGTCTGCATGGCCTCAGCAAGAAGGACTCTGTTCTCAACCGGGTTCAGCACGACGATGAGATCTGGCTTGACGACGGTCTTCTGCTCTGAGATGTTCAGCTCACGCCCTGTTGGAGCGTCGCCCATATCCACCTCTATTCTGGCCCACTTGGAGATCTCGGTGGAGTTCGTCAGTGTGCCCGGGACCCACTTGGAGCTCACGTAGTATCCTCCACAGCGAGAAGCTGCCTTCTCCAAAACACGCTCATAGCCGTCCCTTGTGCCGACAAAGAGCACAATTCCTCCCTTCTGCGCAACGCCCTCAGCAACCTTACATGCTCTCTTCAAATACTGTAGCGTCTTCTCGAGGTCGATGATGTGGATGCCCTTGTACTCGCCATACACGAACTTCTGGTTGGAGGATCTGTAGAGCGACTTGGAGTGGCCGAGATGGGCGCCGGCAGCGAGGAGCTTAGCGACAGACACTTCGCTGACGGACGGTGGTGCTGCCACGTCTCTGTGCGGCACATACACGTCTCTCACGTTGGCTCCGATGCGGCCGTTCTGTTTCTCGAGGAACTCTCTGCGCAGGAAGAGCTCTTGTGAAGTGTATGCCTCGCCCTTGAGCGATGGCTCGAGCGCTGGGAAGATGTTACTGCTCTGTGATCCGAGCGTGCGCTTTCCCTCCTGAGACGCCTTCTGCTTGTGAAGATCAATTGTGTAGTCCTTAACAAAAGCCCTCAGCTCAGCCTGGAGCTGCTTGTTCTTGGAGAGCTTCTCTCTCACCGGAGAAGTCGTCTCGCCAGTGAGGAGCTCGTACAGTTCACGGTCAACCTCGCGCTCCTGCTTGCCCGTCATCTTGAGGGTCTCAGCATGGAGATCCGCAAAGAAGTCATCTGTGTTCTTGCTCTCCACTGCTGCCACTTGTTTCTCCTCTGTGGCCTCAGCTGTCTTTGTCACCACTTTCTCTGCTTCCTTCTGGGCCTCGACACGCAGAACGCGGACAGTGCTGAAATGGCGGCTCACGGCGAGCGCTCTTGCTGTGGAAAAGATTAGTACGTGCTCCTTGCGATGTGTACATCCCAGAACACTTACAAACACGCGGAATCATCCTGTTTTGGCTGTGCTGTTCTCCACTTTCTCGGAGATTTGGACTTCCATCGTCGATGTGTTTGGCCAAAACTTTTCGATCAAGCGGGCTGGATTACGTAATCCCTGTAGAGAACGCAGGGTAACCCCTTTTCTAATTAATTTAATTTTGGAGGATTATAGCCAACATTAGCCATTAAACAGGAGTTGAACTACTCAAATAGTAACTATGGACACATTAATTAATTATTAGACGCACTTTGTGTGCTTTGGGCAACATTACTGGCTCTTCTTGGACACCTCCTTCTCATCCTCATGCTCCGCCGGCTCCTCCTCATCCTCGCTGTCGGATCTGTCATCCTTAGCCTCCAAGCCAAAGATGAATCTGTACAGGATTCTCAAGATAAGGGCGAGCCAGTAGATGTTCACCAGCTGGAGCGCGCCAATGAGGATGAACGTGATGGTCTGGGAGATCCAGCACTTGTACTGCTGTGTGGCAAAGTTGAGCTGGTATGGGCCAACGGTTCTGAACTCGGTGAGCACGGACCAGAGGATTCTCAAGTTGATGTAGTGACGGAGGTAGACCCAGGAGCTGACAAAGAGGACGAACCATGGTCCAATGAGTGGAGAGTCAAGGTAGTTCAACACCTTGGACGTGGCAAGGAAGAAGTCGGAAACATCCATGGTGATGTACACGGCAAGACCCATCTTCTGGAAATGGAACACGTAGGAACACCAGATGAGAAGCATGGTGACAATGTGGTGCATGATAAGCTCGTTGTAGTCCTTTCTTGGCTTCTCGACCTGGAGGATGAGAAGGACAGACTGCTGGGACCAGAAGGCAGCCTGGCCCAAGTAGAACACCTTGTAGAGGTGCTCAGCGGTGAGGTCTGGGTATGTTCTGTACATGGTGTCGGTTCTGAAGAGCCAGAGATCAGTGCCCCACATGACGTAGAGGCCGAAAGGACCGGAAACTCCGTAGTAGAAGATGGAGTAGGACTGTTCGAGGAAACGGGAAATCTTTCCTGGCTTCTTGAGGCCAACAACACCAGCGAGCGGTCTTAGGATGCACTGCATGACGAACTCTCTAAGGAAGGTGAAGAAGATCATGTAGAAGCAGACGAAGGCGAGGTCCTTGATGCCCTTCTCGTACATGTTGGAATCGCCGACCTGGTAGGAGATGGCCACGAACATGTGGAGCGGGTTGCTCTCTGTGTAGTTGCCCGAGAGGAAGTAGGCGCCGTAGACGATGATGAGGATGAGCAGAGGGGTCAGCCACGTGTGTCTGTAGTTGAGCTCCACGTAGGCAGTCCACATTTTGCTGGCAATCTCGCCGTCGGTCTTGGATGCCTTCGAGAGCTTCGTGACTCGCGAGACGGAGGCTCTCTTCTGCTTCTGAGTGGTTGTCTGGGCGGCGAATCCGGGCACAGAGTCGCCCATGTCGATCTTGCCGACACTGGAGGTTCTTCTGCGCGTGTTGGCCATTGTTTCTTGCGCTTTTGCTGGGTGGAAGGCCGATGGCGGAGACTGGAGAAAGTGCGACGAGCCGGCCTTTTATACGTGTTTACACCGATGGCTCTTCTCGGCCGAGCTGACGTAATCAAAGGGGTAAAAACTAAAAAACCTCGCGCACGTGACTTCTGGTTCGGGCACTCTGAGTTGGGGGAATTTTGGTGGCGGAGTTCGCTGTTACTCGGCCTTTTATAAAGTGAAAGGGGTCAGGAATCGACACAAACTCTTCCTTTATTACCCCTATTCACGCCAGATACGGATCCCCTCACACACATGTCCCTCACCAAGCTCATCCACAAGGCCACAGACCCGGCACTGACTGCGGACAACTGGCAGTTCAACCTCGATGTGTGCGATAAGGTGCTCGAGAAGCCGGAAGAGAACTGCGCCATTGCCGTCGAGCTCATCAAGGACAGGCTCCAGATGAGAGACGCCAACGTGCTGCTGAGAACATTGTCTCTGCTGCTTGCCATTGCGGAGAACTGCGGCTCGCGTGTCCAGCAGGAGATCGCCACCAAGTCGTTCACCCAGGTGCTGCTCAACAAGCTCAAGGACCCCGCCACCCACAAGGAGATCAAAACCAAGGTTGTCCAGGTCATCACACAGCTCAAGGAATCATTCTCCAGAGACCCATCACTCAGACCAATCCAGGACGCATACAAGGAAGTCACGCTCTCGTACCCACAGTACTTCCCTCCTTCAAAGCCCCAGAAGCAGGCACTCGACGCCGAGGACGAGGACTTGAAGGCCGCCATTGAGCTTTCTTTAAGGGAGTCCCAGCAGCAGCAACAGTACTTGCCACCACAGCAACTGCCGTATCCGACTCAGCAGCAACAGCTACAACCACCACAACAGGCACAGCCAGCACCACCACAGCAGCAGCAGCGCACCTTCTCCAGAGTACGTGCATTATATGACTCTTTCTCCACAGACCCAGCTGATCTCAAGTTCCACAAGGGAGACGTGATCACAGTCATCGAGCGCGTGTACAAGGACTGGGGCAAGGGTTCTCTCCGCGGCACAGTTGGCCTGTTCCCATTCAACTACGTCACGCCATTGTATGATCCAACACCACAGGAGCTTGCCGAGGAGGTTCGTAAGGAGGATGAGATCCTGGCCAAGTCGAAACAGATTGAGAAGCTCCTGATGCTCTTGACGAACGCTCAGACTGAGGACGAGGCCATCCAATTGACGCAAAGCGAGGAGTTCAAAATGCTCTACCAGGACATTGTGCTCATCAAGCCCGAGCTGGCCAACTTGATCGACAAGTACAGACAACGCAAAGATGATTTGATGGATCTCTACAAGAAGCTCAAGTCTGCCACGAACATGTATGAGGAGATTACGGATCCATTGAGACAGCCACAGTACCAGCAACAGCAGCAGCAGCACTACGCTCCAGCCCCACCACAATACCATCAACCACCACAACAGCAGCAGCAGCAGCAGCAGCAGCAGCAGCAACAGCAGCAATACCAGCTTCAGCAGCCTCAGAATACTCAAACGCCACAGACTCCACAGCCATCTATCCCTCAGATCCCAGTGCCAATGCCTCAGATGCCTCAGGTTCCTCAAGGTGTTCCGCAGCAGCCAACGGGACAACAGCAGTATCAGTACTATCCACCGCAGCAGGGCCAGACAAATTTGCCATACCCACAGTAATGAGTGTTTAGAGCACATTAAGAGCACGAACATACCGGATTACACCTCCGTAGCACCTAAAACAAGCGTAGATAAGACCCCAGAGCTCCTCCATGGGAGATCGCGAATCCGGAGACTTTGGATTGTTGAGGGAACACGCCTCCTTTCCGTCTTCTCCATCATGGGAATCAACGCCAAAAAACACTACAAACGGCGCAATCCATAGATCCAAACCCATGAGTCTCAAGCTTGACACCATTGTTGCTGACCTGCTCAACGACACGCCCGTTGCCGAGGTTTCCAGCGTTGTCAAGGACCTCAAGACCATTGTGGGCAAGAACATCAGCAGCGAGCTCGAGGTGGCTCTCAGGGCCTACAACGTTGAGAATTGTGTTGTCATTGAAGCCCAGGGCAAGTCTATTGTGCTTTCTGAGTACAATTCCGATGAGAACGATACATTTGTCGACTTTGCACAGGGCGTGATGATCCAAGTTGACCACCTCAACCACAAGGCGGTGTCCGTCGAGGAGATGGAGACGAGCGAGGAGTGCGTTGCCCTACACAAGGAGATCTCAGCATACTTGGAAGAGAAGTACCCAAGTCAGGTCTCCCTCTTGGTTGCACCAGACACAGAACACTTTGTCATCGTGGGCGAGAAGTCGAGTCCGGCCAATTTCTGGAATGCCAGATGGTGCTCAAAGTATGAGCTCGAGGCCTCTACTCTCACAGCAACCATTGACATTGACGTCCACTACTACGAGGATGGAAACGTTCGTCTCAAGACAAGTCAGAACGTGCAAGGAGAAGTAACAGGCTCCATTGCTGCTACCATTTTGAAGATGGAGGACAAGCTACAGCTTGAGCTCCAAAAGACCATCGTGAACATCAACACGACACAGTTCAAACAGCTGAGAAGACCACTCCCAGTCACAAGATCCAAGGTCCAGTGGGGCAAGGCAATCGGTAACTATCGCCTCGGGAAGGATGTGAGCAACTGATGATGTCGTGGAGACGTGGCGGCGGATGATGCGGCAAGAATGCTACGCTGATTTCAAGGGAACAAAACAACGTAGGACTTTTCGTGACGGCGTAACGAGTATAGGGGATGGGGGAGATGCATAGCTGGATCGAACAGCCTGGGAGGAATGCAGGCCGTGATGCGTGAAAGGTTCTCGGCTCATACGAGCTTCCAGATGGTGTAGAGGACGAAGAACGCCACGAGTGCGAGGCCGACGTAGCGCCAGATGGAGTGGCCGCTCTGCATGGAGCGTGTGAGTCCCTGTGAGCTGTCCTTGAGGTTATCGTAAAGACGGGACATCTGCTCCGAGAGCGTGTTGATGATGGAGTCTTCCTGGGCGATGTTGTTGATGTCGTTGTTGATCGCCCTGAACTGTGAGAGCTTGTTCGAAAGCTCGTCGAAGCGGCTATTGTTCTCGTTCTCAGCCTGGGCGTAGCGGGACATTGTTTGTAGGGGCAGTGAAGATGACTTTGTGTTCTTTTGGTGTTTTCCCCGCTGTTGACGTGGCAGTTCAAGTTGTTGATCTTTGCCAATTTGCCTCATTTCTTTCGCGGCCTCACTCGAACTGATTTCTTTGGCGAGCCCGCTTTATTGTTTCTGGCTGCTCCACGACAGGCATATAGTATATCGTTTCCCTATCGTTATCACATTCTTTCACCTCTCTCATCCGCCCTCAATTAGAGAGCTTCAGCACTCACCAGGAACTACAAATGTGCATCCTGAGAACATTAAAATGGAGATGATGAGCACACACTTACCATCGCGCCCGACCAGCTCTACTTTACGCGCTAGATAGCCAGTATGGCAATACAGTTGAGTTTTATCAAGACATCACGTGTACTTTGTTCAATGATACAATTAAAAGTTCTGTTGGCGTTGGCGTTAGTAAATCTTCTCCGAGGAGTAGAACATGGCCCTCCATCCTCACTTCTCCAAACCACTCGTATTTGTGTCAAATGCTCAGCGTAGATCTTGGTGTAATAGTTTTTATCTCTTCATGGGTGTCGAGATTAGGCGAACTTTTTTCATCCCGATAAGATCACAAACGTAGATGAGGAGAAGAAAGAGGAATGGACGGGTTGAATTCTTCCGGTGGAATGAGTAACATACACTGTTTGAACTTGTTAGCACTTGAGCTGTAACGAGAGGGCCAACCTCACTGGAACACAAAGCAAAACACAACCGCACAGACAAATCCATAAAGTCACCAAAAGAAGAAGTGGAAAAGACATATCAGACCAAAAGTTTGTTTACATGTCTCGCTGGCCCCATAATAGAACTAGGCGTGTCCCGAGTACCAGCGCAGTCAAACGCAAATTATATCATCAGCTTGGAGTGTCATGTGCGTGTGTGTGAATGGATGCTTGTGTGTTGGAGACTGGTCAATAGAAGAATGAGAGAGACATACCTTTTGGGAATACAATGGGAAGATCGAGGAACCTCGAAGACAGCCCGATCCCCTGGTCCAATTGCTCAATGAGAGCCACGTGAGACGAGCAGGGGCACAAGGAGCTCCTTGTGAAGAGAGTGTGCTGTAGAGAGTGTTCTCCTGGTGTTCTTCTCCCGAGTGGGTGGAGAAACTTGGAAGCCTCGCCGCCTCCCAAACATTTTTTCTGAGACCAGCGTTGGAGCTTTAGGGCAGTCACATCTAGGTCACGTGATGCAGGTAGCCAATTAGGGCAGTCACAACCAAAAGCGCGAAAAGCGAGGGCAAACGGGAAGATGTCCAGGTTTTCGCGGACAACGCGACGCGAAAACGCCAACGAAACCCGGACACCTCCGCCCAAAAGCTCCTGGGCGGCAGTCACTCGGGCGGGCGCGGGTCGCGACATTTTTCAGTGGCATCAACAAAAATTCCACTTCACCACCACGAGCAGGAGAAGAGGCTTCAATATCAGAACAACACCAAAGATGTCCACTGAAACTACCGTTAAGGCTTCCAACTGGAGATTGGTCGAGGTTGGCCGTGTCGTCCTTGTCAACAAGGGCCAGTACGCCGGCAAGTTGGCCACCATTGTCGAGATTATCGACCACAAGAGAGTGAGTGTCCTCGAGTGACAGCACCAGCAAGAAGAGGGCCACCAGAACACGAGAGAAAGAGCACAGAGAACAGGATATCATCAAGATAGTGATAACACTTTGCTTCACGAAGATTGGAGTCTCAGGAGCCCACGAGTCAATGTTTCCCACGATGTTCAAAGTCCTTCAAGAAGACAAGAACCAGCACACAAGGCACAAGGAGAGGCCCGTACACTCGCAGTACGGCACGCAGGAACATTCCGTACGAACTTCAAAATCACACTAGCACAACACATTATCGCCACTGCTTTCCCACCACTGGCTTGGAGAAAGAGCCAACGGTCTGATCACACCCCCACCACAACACACTAGTCACAAAGCAACCACAAGAAGCATCCACCACACTCAACAATCGTTTGATTCTCTTTCTCTCTTTCTGATATGGCCCATCTCTTTCCTGCAATGCTGTCGAATATTCCAAAACATTGAAGAACAAGAATACTAACAAATCATCTAGGCTTTGGTTGACGGTCCAACCACTGGTGTCCCACGTCAGTCCATCTCTTTGGCTCACGTTGTTTTGACTCCATTGACTTTCTCTCTTCCAAGAGGTTCCAGAACCGCCACTGTTGCTAAGAAGTTCACCGCTGCCGGTGTTGCTGAGAAGTGGGCTGCTTCCTCCTGGGCTAAGAAGATTGCTCAGAGAGAGACACGTCGTGGTCTTTCCGACTTCGACAGATTCAAGGTCATGGTGTTGAAGAAGCAGAGAAGATTCGCTGTCAAGAAGGCTGTCGCTAAGGCTTAAGTGTCGTTTTTCTTGTAATGTATAAAATTCGGGTTTAATTAAAAAGTATGAAAAAAGTCTGACGCACAAGTAGGAAGAACTTCGAATGGTAATCACCAATTCTTGAGATTAATGCCACACCATCTCAAAGCTGGCTTCCAAGTTTCATGGGTCTGCCTAGGCTCCATGTAGCCGATAAGGTCCTCACTTGATCTAGTGTCGTCTTGGGCATCTACGTTGGTGGCGTGCGTCGACGTCGACACACGGGAGGCATCAAGCACTTGAAACTCGTTGATAGAACAAAAGAGCTTAATACACAGTGGAAGATTACATGTCATCTTCGTCATCAATACATAAACAAATTACTGACCAGGCATCATCTGCTGGAGTTGCTGGATCAAGAACACCGGATCCGTTCTCGCCCTAGGATACATCTCAAAGATCTTGTTGACAATCTCCATCTCAGCAGCACTCAACGCGGACAAAAAGTCAAACTGAGCAGCCTGAACTGGAGCAGGTTGGTGTGGTGTAAAAGAAGCAGTTGGATCATACTCGTCTTCCTCATAATCTTGAACCTGTACTGGAGGATGAGGCGGAGTAGCGTCTCGAGGGATGGCTTCTTGACGGATCACGAACACCACAAAGAGTCTCTGTTCTGTAGAGTGGAGTTGAAAGCTAGGACCAAAGGCACGCATGAAGTTTGGAATCCTCGAGGAAACTGGAAGAATGTAGGCATCCTTGATGAACTTCTGCTTGCTTGCCAGAACTCCATACTTGGCCTTCATGTAGAAGTAGTCAAAGAGCTTGGAGAAGTTGCGCTGATCATCCTGTCTCGGCTTCAACTCCAGCAGCACAAGCTTTCTGCTTGAAGACACGTTTGTCAAGTAATCATCGGCCTTCTTAGCATCCAAACGACCTTCAATTGACAGCGGTGTGGATGAATCAACGAGCTTGTTGGAGATGGACATGAAAGTGGACACCGGCTCCAGCGTAGTAGCCTTGTAGTGAAGCGCAGAAGCGAGATTTGCAACCCCAATAAAGATAGTCTCACCTTGCCAAACGTTGGAATCAACAGCCACAACACTTGGATCATATGCCTCCACTTTCTCCTGGATCTTTTTCTTGGTCTCACCAAGAATCGTGGCGAGCTCGTCATCCTCGGCATCATCCAAGATGCTGGTGTACTTTCCGCCCGTAGTTGTGTTTTCAACATCAGCACGGGTAGGATCGTACTCATCACCGATGGAATTGTCAGTATCTTTCAATGGGTCGTCAACTGCGTCATAATTGTCATTATCATCGTTCAAGTCATTAGCAGGCTCATCATCGTCACTGCCCAAATCGTTACCACCATCAAACATCGAGTTCTGGCGAGGAGCAGGTTTGATGATTCCCTCGGCGTCGGACTTGAAGAACCTCTTCTCATCACCTTCCAAATGGACACCCACGTTGAAGTCATACTGTTGTTGAGCAGCGCCAGTGTCCTCGTTCTCCAAGACGATATCACCCTTGTGTGTTCTTCTGATGTTGGAAACCTTGGCCTTCTCCAGTGTGGCTTGTGTCATGGACTCCTTGATGGCCTCTTCCTTCTCCTTCCGCAAATCTGGGTTTAAGAGTTGGTTTACGGGCATTCGCACAAGTTTGTTAAACGGTATATGTCTGTTGATGATGGAGTTTCTCAGCTTGGTGTTTTTGACATCCTTCACGTTGACAAAGATTCTCGTGCTCACCTCCTTGTAGTCCTTGTCCAATCTACCAGTGAATCGGTCATGATATGCCTCATAAAGATCTTCCTCAAGCTTGATTGCCCACTTGGACGAGACAGACTCAACAATGCCCTCTTTCTCTGGGATCTTGTGGTCCGGAAAAAGGTTCATGAACATTCCTTCAAATCTCTTGCGAACGGCCTCTCTTGCCTTCTTATCAATCTCATCGTGCGAGATCTGTGGGCTGGATGGTGGTGGAGTAGCCGTCTTGCGCTTCTTGAGCTGTGGCTTGACATCGACGGAGGCAGAGCGTGATGCTTTCGAGGCAGATCTCTTCTTCTCCACACTCGATTCCTTCGCCTTTTCCTTCTTAACACGTCTCTCCTTGCGCTCAGTATCAGACAAATCTTCTTCCGCAACATCAGAATCTGAGTCAGACTCTCTAGATCCACTATCGGAGTCGTCATTGTGTACGGACTCATCATCGTCGTCGTCGTCATCAGAGTGACGCTTGACCTTTCCTGTCTCCTTGAACTCATCCAAGTCGTCGAGTAGGCGCTGAACTTCTCTCTGCTTCTTGGCCTTTCTCTTATCATCGTCATCCAGCCACTTCTTCGTCTCAACAGGATCAAGCTTGTACGTGAGAGTCTTGTAGTGCTTGTTGTCTGGGTCGCAGAGATTGCAGAGATATCTCTTTGGGACTCGCTTCGGGTTCTTGAGCATACAGACATTGTGCTGCCACGTCTTACACTCGTCGCACTGGATCATGTCACGCACATCCTCATCTTGGGAGTAGTTGTTGTCTGTTGTGCCACACACGAGACATAGAACATGGCCTTCTTCAGTCTTGATTCTTTCAGCTTCAGCCTCCGCTTCAGCGATACGTAGTGCCTCTTCCAGGGCTTGCTGCTCCTCCTGGTAAAGACGCGAGTTGCGGCCCTTATTGGAACGGCTCGAGCGACGAACGTCAGCCATTGAATGGAATGTGGCGTGTGAATTGGTGCTGTCTGAGAGAGCCTTGAGCTGGGTGATTTTGGTATCTCCTTTGCGCCTTCAGTGTCCGCCGCACCGAAAAAATTACGTAAAAACCTGGTCACGTGCAATCCACATGCAAATCACGTGTATATGCTGCCCGTACCACCTCGGCAGCTCGGCTCGGCACAAGCGGCCGCGAGTTCCGGCGCGTTTCTTTTGGCAGCCCCTTTTTCTTTCTTTCAGCTCCAACAGAAAAAACGAAAACAAAACAAAGAACAAACAACCGCCAACACCCAGGAAAGCATCGCCAGCGCCTGTATCCGCCCAACCAGCACTGCACCTTCTGGAACACAACTGCACAGAGCACACTGCCCTGCCAACCTCGCCAACTTCGCCTTTACCGCTCTTACCGCCCGCCAGAAAGGCCCATCAGCCCAGCCAAAACCTCGGCCCCCTTCACCAAAACCGCCACCCGCAATGGACGCCCCCGTGCGCTGGTTCCAGGCGTACTTCCTCGCCGAGAAGCCCACCGGAGCCACCATCGCCGACCTCGACTTTGACACGAGCCCACAGAGCTCCGTCAGACGCCTCAAGCAACACGTCTGGAGCCGCAATGACATTGCACACTACACAACGCTTGCTGTCTTCCTCACGGCAGCATTCTTCTTGAACCCGGCATCCCTCCTGCTCAAGATTCCATTCGTGGGACTCATGACACTGCTGCTTCTCGTGCCGCTCACGTCGCAGTTCGTGCTCAACGCTTTACCCATCATCACGTGGTTGCTCTTCTTCTTCTCCTCCACAACCCTCCCTCCAGCATACAGACCGCCAATCAGCGTCAAGGTTCTCCCTGCCGTGGAGACCATCCTTTACGGAGACAACTTGTCCCAGCTCCTCGCTACATCCACACAGCCATTCCTCGATATCCTTGCCTGGTTGCCATACGGGTTGATCCACTTCAGTTTGCCATTCTTCGTTGCCGGAATGATCTTCCTCTGGGGCCCACCAACGGCACTCAGATCATTCGCATTCGCCTTTGGATACATGAACTTGATTGGAGTCTGTGTCCAGCTTTTGTTCCCGGCAGCTGCCCCATGGTACAAGATTATCCACGGCTTGGACCCTGCCAACTACTCGATGTTGGGCTCACCAGGTGGTTTGGCACGTATTGACGAGCTGCTCCATTTGGACCTCTACACAACCAACTTCTCCAAGAACTCACCAGTGGTGTTCGGTGCCTTCCCATCGTTGCACTCGGGCTGTGCCACCATGGATGCATTGTTCTTGACATACCTCTTCCCAAAGTTGAGACCACTGTTCTTCTTCTACGTCGCCTGGCTCTGGTGGTCAACGATGTATCTCACACACCACTATTTCGTTGATGTCATTGCCGGATCCACTTTGTCCTTCGTCGTGTTCCTCTACACCAAGTACAGACACTTGCCAATTAACGATCCAAACGCTAAGAACAGATGGTCCTACGCCGAGGTCAGAAAGGTCAACTTGGCTAAGATTGACCCATTGGCATCAACATGGAACTTGGATGACGAGACACGTGTTGGTGGATTGGATGCTACGCCAATTTCCAGAACACGTTCGAGATCTATCAGACAGACATTTGAGATGGATGTGTTGCAGAGCTCGCAGAGACAGCGTGGAAACTCGCTCACTAACAGCATCAACACCGCCGCTCCATCCCCACAGTCTGTTGCAGCCTCTGTTGCAGCCCAAGTTCTTGCTGGACCAAAGACACCAATGAACGCCTCCACAACCACCTCTGAAGGAGACTCAGAATCCGAGGTGTTTGACGAGGTGCCACGCAGCTACTCGAGATCATCAAACACATCCGTCGAGAGCCAGTTCGACTTGTCAACGGGGTACCCAGTGCCATCTTCATCCAGCAACAAGACAAGACTCGACTAATGATTTTTCTTTCCTCTCGCACACAACACAAACACAACACAACACAACACATCAAGCCCCATGAAGTAATGTTTAATCTGACCGCACACATGAACATCTAATACACTTTTGCATTTATCTGATCTGATATTATCGTTAACGTAGTATTGTTCTTCAACTGAAATGCCCAAATCACAGCTTACACGCGTCATTGAGAGCAGAGTCGACGAGCTTGAGCACCTTTGCTGTGAGCCCCCATGAAGCCTGGTATCCTGCAGCGCCAATACCGTAACAATGGATAATCTTTCCCTCTTTCTCCAGACGAGCGCCGCCTTCTCTGGCAGGTCTGTGACCCACGTTCTCTCTAATGATCTCGATCTCAGGCTTGTTTCCCAACTTTGGATCCACGAGCTCTGGTGCGTACTTCTTTGCTCTCTCGATGATGCGCTTGGTGAGCTGTGGATCTGGCTGTGAGGACCAGTCGTTCTTGATGACTGTTCCGCCAATGATGGCGCCTCCTTCCTTACGAGGGAACATATAGAACACCTCATCTTTGTAACCCTCCAGAATATCCACGGAAACCTGCTTCGTGGCACAGTTGCGAACCCACAGAACTTGGCCTCTGATTGGGAACATCTTCTGGTCGTTGACGCCTCCGAGGAAGCGGGCCATAATGCCTGTACAGTTGACAACGAGATCAGCCTGCTCGCCAGAGTGATGCATCGAGAAGGCGTCGCTGACATGATCCGCCTCCTTGCGCTTCAGCTCTCCTCCGCGGGAGAAGCACTGCTGGAGCAGCCACTGGAGGTAGATGGTGGTGGTGATGGTGACGGTGTCGAAGCGGTATCCACCCACAAACTCGCCGCTCTCGGGCAGCTCGTGCTTCTCCAACAGGCGGAAGTTCTCAGCCACGTTGGCGAACCAGGGCAGCTTGACCTCGCCATCAAACAGCTCGCACTCCTTGATGTAGCGGAAGTGGGGGACGATGAAGATGCCCGTGTTCGGGATGGCACGCGCAAACTCGAAGAAGCGGTGGTAGCCCACAGTGTCGATGCGCTGGTCCTCGAGCGACTCTTTGTACGGAGAAGACATCCAATTGGCTCCAGCAAACGGCGATGTGTACTCGATGTCGATGTCGCCTGGAATGTGGCGGCCGACGATGGTGACGGTGTGGCCCTCGTTGAGCAGCTCCAGTGCGATGGTGAGCCCCAGCACTCCGGCTCTGCGGGCATGTTAGTATGAGCAACTGGGGGAAGGCAATTTGACACAATCGAACTCACCCTAGAACGACGATCTTTGCCATGTTTGTGTGTGTGTTTGTGTGATCAGTGGTGGTGCTGTCCGTTGGAGAGTTGGGGAGCAAGAGACACAAAGGATACACCGCCAGCGCTTTTATCCTGAAAGTTATCTCCGCCAGTCTGGACCTCCATTCACGGCGAAATCAGCGACACGGCCATACAGTGCGACTCCAGTAGACTCTCCAGCTCTCCAGCTCTGTAGAGTCCACCAAAGTCCACAGACTTCTCGCCTTCTCGCCCTGGCCTTCCTCGGAGAACCCGCCGCTCCTTCCCGAACAGGTCGGACTCCCGCCGCGGCCGTTTCCCGGGCAACAATCACTGATGCTCTCTGGCGATGTTGTGCCAAATTCGAATGTGCCATGTGAGCACTGAAGGCTCCCGTATATTGCTCTGGTGGATTGGAATGGAGACAGAATCATTGTTATCACGTTATCACAGCTTCCTCTAGTGTGGGGGCCGCCAGCGTATCGCCAACCTCTTCTGTGGTATAGACGTCGCCTTTAGGCTCTGTCAGCGCGCGGTTTCTCTCTCGAAGCAGACTACCAACTGGATCTTATCTCGTAGATGTGGGGAACACATTGATCTTCTATTATGTAATCTATACAACACTCTACTTCTGTTTCTCGACAACGTACCCCATCAGGTCGGCCAGGTGAGCATGGCGCATCCACTCTCTTCTTGGACAAGTTTACCCGATCTCCTTGACCTTCTCTCCCTGAGTGATGGACCTGGCAGCTGCCTTGCCTCAAGCAGCAAGCTCTCTAACTTACTGAAGGAATTAGTCGTTCGTTTTTATCTATAGGTCATGAAGAACGTGCCCCGTTGAACACCTTGTACATTGATTCTCGTTGACGAATGTGTCATCCACGGTGTCGTAGAACTCCCTAGTGAGTGCCGCCTAGCTATTGGGATCAAGATCGATCATGATCATCATGGCCACCAAGAATCATGGAACCATCTGGTATGTTGCTCAAGTAGTCATATCTTCAACTTTATCGGATGTGAAAGTGCAAAAGGTGTTGGGACAAGTGTGGAGCATCCTCAGGGTCCTTCGACACGATGCGGCACACGAGGTTCTTCTCTAGAGTAAGGACACCGTTGAGCTTGGAGAGCAGCGACTTGGTGTATCCATTCACAGTTAGGACAGCCTGTGAGGCAATAGCCTAGCCTCTGTCCTTGTTGTCAACTTGCCATCCTCCCTCTTCATGACATCAACGACCGGCGTGTTGGCATGCAATTGGAGGTTGGAGGCTCCTGTCAACGCACTTCTTGATCAATTCAGTGATCAGTGATGAGCTTCCAAATCGGAAAATCCACCGTCCACATCGGCTAGTACAAAGCAGAAGAATACATGTTTGCAACTTCAGTGTGGAGATAGTTCTTGCAGCATCGTCGAAGTAGATCTGGATGTGTTTCTCGATCTCAACAGCTCCTTGCTCCTTGCCTAGGGTCTTCTCATAGTGGGCGTGCGCGGGTTGGTAGACCGTAGCATGGCTTCACGATAATAGACATTATACATACGACATCGTGTGTATTTCGATGGCTGTTTACTGTTGATCTGCCCCCTCGCTCACCAAATGTGCCTGGCCATATTCCTCTGGCGCTTAGAGCCGACAATTCGCGGGGTTTCGGCTTTCGCGAAATTCGCGAATTGCTATCGGCGTAATTCCCGAATCGGGAAGGCAACCGCGGCGGAGAGTCGGCCCTGGGAACACGGATAAGCTTTTTGACATTTCTAATTTTACCGGCGATGGTGGAAGAGGAGCGGAGTTTCAGGCTCCAGCAGCGGGCTCTCTGGCTTCTTTGGCGGGAGATAGAGGCCTCCTCTGTGTGGCTGCTTAGAGCTCATCATCTGTCTTGTGCTCTCTTTGTTCTGTCATCCACTGCTCGCTCTCCGCCTCTCCGCCTTCCCCGTAAGTACTGATAAGCTGCCGATGCGACTCACCATCAATGGAGCTCTCGTCGCAGAAGGCCACCGGCGGGGTGTCGCCTCTTTCGGATTCGGGAAGGCAGAAGAGCCCGTCCAGGTCCAGATCGCCGTTGTCTCCTTCCTAGAGCGCAAGAGCCAGCCAGACCCCCACAGAGACTCCCACAGGCAATTCTACCCCAGAATCACTCTCCATTCCAGACCATTTCAGACCCAGACCGACGTGGCATTTCTGTGCACGGGGTCCACCTCTGCAGATGAGACCAGATCACCGCAGCAGTGGTCTGCTTATCGTGCTTTGTGGTCTGTGCCCCCCCACAGCTGGGCCCCTCTCCAGGACCGCCACAGAGCCATTCTCCCAGAGTATCCAACTTCTCTTGGCACTCGCTGATGGGCTCCTTCTTCGATTCTTCTTCTCCACTGATAACGGGGGTTGTAGCTCGTCAAATCCCACAGAGATCCCACGGTGAGGCGACGTATAAAGCCCACCAAGATCGCCCCTCGATTCACAGTAATTGCCCCGGTATCTCAGCTCGTTCACCATCAACTCTCACCCACAACCATGTCCTCCATCGAGAACGAGAACGAAGAGAAGGTCAACGCCGTCACCTCCGTCATCACCGTCGACGATGACCACCACCTCCACGCCGTCCTGTCCGTCGGTGGCCGTGACTACGACCTCAACGAGAAGACTGTGGACGAGGCCATGCTTCTCGCCGTCAACGGTAAGCACATCGAGACGACACCAGAGCAGGAGCGCAAGCTCAAGTGGAAGATCGACCTGTACCTCATGCCATTCTTCTGGATGCTCTACGCTGTTCAGTACATGGACAAGATCTCCAACTCCTTCGCCGCCGTCATGGGTATCAAGACCGACTTGGGCATGTCCGGCTCCCAGTACTCCTGGTTGGGTACTGCCTTCTACATCGGCTACCTCGTCTTCGAGGTCCCAGCCTCCATGCTCCTCCAGAAGTTCCCGCTCTCCAAGGTCACTTCCTTGTTCATCTTTCTCTGGGGTATCATCATTTGTGTGCAGCAGGCCTGCAACTATGAGGGTTTCATCGCTCTCAAGATCCTTCTCGGTATGATGGAGTCCTCTATCACCCCAGCTATGGTTATCTTGACTTCCCAGTGGTACAGAAAGGACGAGCACTTCATGAGAACAACCATCTGGCTTTCTGCTACCTCTTGTGGTTCCATCATGGGCTACTTGATCTCTTACGGTCTCTACACCCACGGCTCTAACTGGTCTTTCCACCCATGGAGAGTCTTGTTCATTGTTCTTGGTCTTTGGAACATCATCCTCTCCGTTGTGTTTTTCTTCCACATCCCAGACACTCCAGCTGGAGCTTGGTTCCTTTCTGAGGAGGAGAAGGCCATGGCTCTCGAGAGAATCAGAGTCAACCAGCAGGGTTACGGTAACAAGGTGTTCAAGAAGGAGCAGTTGATTGAGTGTCTTCTTGACTACAGAATTTGGCTCATCTTCGCCTTTGGTATCGTTAACGAGGTTCCAAATGGTGGTCTTACCAACTTCTCTTCCATCTTGTTCAACACCGACTTTGGCTTCTCCGTCAAGACGACACTGCTTCTCTCTGCTTCCAAGTCTCTCTGTGGTGTTTCCATTCTCTGTCTCTCTGGTGCTCTCTACGCCTTCAAGCTCGTCAAGTCCAGAGTCCTGGTGTCTCTCTGTGCCACTTGTGTCTCCTTGACTGGTTCTTGTATGCTTGCTTGGGCTCCAACCAAGAGTGCTCGTTTGGGTGGTTTGTTCATCATGACCACCGCTGATATGGGTATCATCTGTATGCTCTCCTTGTTCCAGTCCAACGTTGCAGGCCACACCAAGAAGCTTGTTGGTAACGCCATCTACTTGATCTCCTTCTGTGCTGGTAACGCCATTGGTCCACAGACTTTCAAGGCAGCCGAGGCTCCAAACTACCCAACAGCCAAGGGTGCCATTGTCGGATGCTACTGTGCCTCCATCCTCATCATGTTGATCCTCTTCCTCTCTTACTACTTTGAGAACAAGAAGAGAGACAAGGAGAGAGAGGCATTGGGTGACAAGTTCCAGCACGTGGAGAACATCGAGTTTGCTGACTTGACTGACAAGCAGAACCCGGAGTTCAGATACTCCTACTGAGCGTGTTTGGTCTGCTGGTCTCAGGCCTTGTTTGTTTGCTTCTATACTTAGTACTTCACATAATTAATTCAATACAGTTTATGTCGATGATTCACGGCTGCGGTAGCACCAATAACGTGTGAGCAGGTTCAATAGTGGTGATACTAGAGCCCACCAATCAGATCTTTCTCTCCTCTCCGGGCTTCTATCACATGTACACCACCAGATCTCCAGCAGAACCATAGTACTGTGATCCTTGCTGCTTCAAACCGCCAAGAGGCCAAGATCTCGGGTTTAGCTCATGGACTAAGCCGGCCGGAGATGGCCTCCACCATTGTTAGCGAGGAGAAGAGCGCTTGGCACACGGACAACGGCGCTCTGATTGGACATGGCGAGGCTGTGATGTTTATCAGTGGAGACCCTGCACAGAACTTGCATTGGTGTCTCCTTTGACAGCAAACACCAGGCCTCTGCAGCCACTCGAGTCTCCCAGAAAGTCAGCCATAGTCTCTTCCGCATCGGGAACCAGTCTCCGAGGATGTGGCCCGAACCGGATCTCTCGGCCTCTTTGAGCACAGAGCCGCCGCGCGGACTCGTCGACGCTGTTCCCTCTTATCCCCTTATCCCTCGTGATTTCTGTGCTAATTGTGTTGCGGGTTATCTGGCAGCAACAGACGCAGAACTTGGCGATGGGTCGTGGGAAGGCACTGCCGACTCCAGCGGCCTGCCGAGACGGGTATTAAAGGCAGCACCTCCGCCCTCTCTCTTTCTCTCCCTGAAGTTGCTCTTCCCACTTCTCCATCCACCAACAACAAGGATGTCCTCCCTCGAGAACGAAGAGAAGGTCCACGCAGTCACCTCCGTCATCTCCGTCGATGAGGAGAACCACCTCCACGCCGTCCTCTCTGTGGGCGGCCGTGACTACGACCTCAACGAGAAGACCGCCGACGCCGCCATGATGCTCGCCGTCCAGGGAAAGCACATCGAGATGACCAAAGAGCAGGAGACCAAGCTCAGATGGAAGATCGATTTGTACCTGATGCCTCTGATTTGGATGCTCTACGCCGTCCAGTACATGGACAAGATTTCCAACTCGTTCGGTGCAGTGATGGGTCTCGAGACAGATCTCAATATGACCGGCTCAGAGTACTCCTGGCTGGGAACCGCTTTCTACTTGGGTTATCTTGTGTTTGAGATTCCTGCTTCCATGCTGCTCCAGAAGTTTCCGCTCGCCAAGGTCACTGGTGGTTTCATCTTCGTCTGGGGTATCATCATCTGTGTCCAGCAAGCCTGTAACTACGCTGGCTTCCTTGCTCTCAAGATCATTCTCGGTATGATGGAATCCGCCGTCACACCAGCCATGGTCATCTTGACCTCACAGTGGTACACCAAGCAGGAGCACTACATGAGAACCACCATCTGGCTTTCTGCTACTTCTTGTGGCTCTATCATGGGTTACCTCATTTCCTACGGTCTCTACGTTCACGGCTCAAACTGGACCTTCCACCCATGGAGAGTCTTTTTCATCATCCTTGGTCTGTGGAACATTCTCCTCGGTATTGCATTTTATCTCCATGTCCCAAACACCCCAGCTGGCGCTTGGTTCTTGTCCGAGGATGAGAAGGCCATGGCTTTGGAGAGAATCAGAGTCAACCAGCAGGGCTACGGCAACAGAATTTTCAAGAAGGAGCAGCTTATCGAGTGTTTGACTGACTACAGAATCTGGCTCATTTTTGCTTTCGGTATCGTCAATGAGGTTCCCAACGGTGGTATCACCAACTTCTCCTCCATCTTGTTCAAGACCCAGTTTGGCTTCTCAACAAAGACCACTTTGCTCTTGTCCGCATCCAAGTCTCTCTTCGGTGTCTTTATCCTGTGCTGCTCTGGATGCCTCTACACTTTTGGAATCATCAAGTCCAGAATCACCGTCTCTCTCTGTGCCACTTGTGTCTCTTTGACTGGTTCCTGTATGCTCGCTTGGTATAAGCAGAAGGCTGTTGGTCTTGTCGGTCTTTACATCATGACGACAGCGGACATGGGCATGATTTGCATGCTTTCGCTCTTCTCATCCAACGTTGCAGGCCACACGAAGAAGCTCACCGGTAACGCAATCTACTTGATCTCTTTCTGTGCTGGTAACGCTATTGGCCCACAGACATTCAAGGCTGCTGAGGCTCCAAACTATCCAACGGCCAAGGGTACTATCGTCGGATGTTACTGTGCTTCCATCCTCATTATGCTGATCCTCTGTCTCTCGTACTACTTTGAGAACAAGAAGAGAGACAAGGAGAGAGAGGCACTCGGTGAGAAGTACCAGCACGTTGAGAACATTGAGTTTGCTGACTTGACCGACAAACAGAACCCAGAGTTCAGATACTCCTTCTGATCCGCTTATTTATTGCTCTTCCTTTCACATTCTTGGTCTTCATCATGGGTGGTTGATTCACTCTGTTGTTGGTGGGCGCTTTGATAGTGCTCTCCATCTTTGTGCGACTTGCTTTGTTAAAACTATGCATCTACTTTCAAGTACAAGCGACATTGTATACGCAGTTCAGTTACAAGTAGCTATAATCTCTATAGTAAATGCTCTCTAGC